>CM060673.1:34323224-34590724 GCA_030686955.1 Odontamblyopus rebecca
TACTTTTCCTGCATGATCACAATGTTTTTATAAATATATCTTCATTTTATCTGATTAATATTTAGACTTTAAATGAGCCAAACAAACTGTACTGCACTGAAACACTCTGTGGCCCTTTTTGGACCCTCACCACAGTTTAAGAACCTCTTCTTTAAGAGAACTTCCACTGGCACTTTACACAAAACTGCTTCAAAGTGAAAAAAGTGGGTAACTGGAGTTACTTTCTCTTACTGGTTTTACAGCGGTTTTTAGCCTCTGCACATTTACCAAACCAAACGCACATTGTGACAAACAGATTTATTTGGAAAACTTCAGCCCACATATCACCTGCTCTGTGCTGTAGCTCTGCTCTGTGCTGTAGCTCTGCTCTGTGCTGTAGCTCTGCTCTGTGCTGTAGCTCTGCTCTGTGCTGTAGCTCTGCTCTGTGCGGACACGGACATAAAATTAGTATTGGCGTATTTGACGAGGCGGATGGACAGGAGAGATGTTTAACCTGCCCTGTGATGCAGGCTGAGGGTGGCGCTGTGGACGAGCCGCGCACTGGCGGTGCCGCGGTGTCCGTGGGCTCCAGCGCACAGGTCCTGCACACCGGTACAAGTTTATTGCGGACAGCAGCGGCTGTAATGATATATGACCGAACTCAGTATTCAGACCTTGAGTCCGTGATGAGACCGAGTCCAAATGCGCTCGAGTCCGAGACAAGACCGAGACAAAACCATCGCTTTAGCGGAGAAGTCCAGCGGCCCGGGGGTGTCTGTGAGTGGGACAGGTGTGGGTCCTGCGGTGGTGCCGCTCCTCCTTTAAGGGGGGTGGGGGTGTTTTTAAGCGGAGTTTCTTCGTATGAGTGATATCAGCCACACGCGGAGCTCGTACGCTGGGGTCGTGCGCGGTCGGAGGTGTTGTGCCTGGGCTCGGTTCGGTTACAGTCGCGCTGGGCAAGCGTGCCGCGCTTTAGGGGCTCCAGGCTTGGGCAGGTTCCACAGTCCTAGTGTGAGTTTGCCCCTAATGTTTGACACATGTAGAACGTTTAGCTCATCAGTTACGTCTGTGCACAGCTCCTTATTGTGGCTGCAGAAACACTCGCACAGATGCACCTGTTTTGTTTTCCTCATTCGCACGGTGAAAGATTTACTCGCAAATGCGAGAGAAATGGGCGCACTGTAGAGCCCTGCATAGCACCATGAACCAAATGAAACAGAATTAATCTCATAAACTTCATTAATCCAGTTGCGCTTTGCCCCCTTCAATTCCCTAATGAGAGCAGATGTCAGACGGTGGTAGGACCAGGCTGCTCCGGGTCCTCACACAATCACCACATTCATTAAAACCCATTTGCTCTGATGTTCTTTTAATGCCTGTTCTGACATCAGCGTTTCTCCTCTCCACACCTGCCGACAACTGGGAAAATGCAAAGCTAAGACTAAAACTTGAATTGTAATTGAGTCAAACTGTGACCTGGAGCTTCGTAATTGGCAATTAGCAAAGGCCTAAATGATTCCAGGTGTAGGGAGGAACGGTTTGGGAATTTTGGGGGATTTTTTTCTATTAATTGATGTCTGTTTTAATAGTAAAATTCAAGCTGACATATTAAAAGTGTCTATGAGGACTGAGCAGTGACATTAGACTGACGCCTGAGTTCATTTATTTCAGAACATGTTTGTAAAGGTCTGAACTACAGTTAGCAGGTTTTTTTATATTAACATTAGGGATGTAACAATAACCAAAATCTGGTGATATCGTATCGTCAAAGGTCTCACAATAATATCGTGACCATCACAATATATCGAATCCCAAGTCTCTTTGCTTAAATGAATATTTCTTATGCAGAAATAGTTAAAAAAAACAGAGGGAACTACATAGACCATGATCCTTTGCTCCGTTTCAGTGCAGACGACATGAAGAAATAACTGTTCTAAGCACTTTTACATCTTCATTCTGTGGATTAAGTCTGTGAAGCATTTTTAGAGGAAAAAGGAGCAGATTCACAGATTTGTGAATCTCCACAAAATATTGCCATAAATCTGGTACAGTGAGATGTTTATGGTAAAAATATCGTGTGTATCATGTATGTGTGTACATCACACATGTATCATGTGTGAATGAAACAAAACACAACTATAGGTCTGTTTGTGATGAGGAAACATTAGAAGTGTTAAGAATGACAACAGACGGACACAAAGACACAGAAAAAAAACAGATTTATTAACAAATATAGTCTCGGGGCTGGGCGGGTCCAGGTGGGCTGCAGACAGGAGGGGGCTGGGCGGGTCCAGGTGGGCTGCAGACAGGAGGGGACCGGGCGGGTCCAGGTGGGCTGCAGACAGGAGGGGGCTGGGCGGGTCCAGGTGGGCTGCAGACAGGAGGGGGCTGGGCGGGTCCAGGTGGGCTGCAGACAGGAGGGGGCTGGGCGGGTCCAGGTGGGCTGCAGACAGGAGGCTGGTGGTGGAGGTTTACAGAACAGGAGGCAGACGGGATGAGGCTGCTCCTCCTGAAGCTGCTGAAGAGTCTGTAAAATATTCAACACTCACCAAAATCATAGAATAAAACTGAGCAAAATTTCACCACTGAAATGATCAATGCTGGAAAGTAATGAATTCCATTTACTCACATTACTGTAACTGAGTAGTTTTTATGAGTAATTTGTAATTTTTAACGTAGTTTTTGAAATAGGTAATTTTACTTTTACTCGAGTACATTTTGATTCAAGTATTTTATTTCATTACATTGGAACCCACCATCGTAAAATCAGACTGATAGAGAGAGAAAAAAAAAGAAATGTGAAAAACCCCCAATCTGCCGGAAATGAAAGGAAATTGTTCAGGCTCCACGTGTGAAAGTCCAGTCCTTGTGCAGAACCGTCAGTCTGGGACAGACTTGGATGAAGTTGGTGCCAAGTCAGAGATGGAGGTCGTCATGGACGACATGTGCTGTGTTTGCAACATTTTCATTTTGCAGGTTTTAGGTTTAATTTTCATTCTTTTTTATTGTAGTGTTGTGAGTTGGACCATAGAATTCAGAATCTGTTAAATTGTTATTCTGTTTAATTTGTGATGTCGTTAAAAGTTCTATAAAGTTCTATTAAAAGAAGGAAGGGCTCAGTGTTAGTGTCTGTCTTCTGGATTAGATTTATGCCTCATCCTTTTATACATCAAATAACTGAAAGTAACTAAGTATCCATCCATCCATCCATCCATCCATCTATCCATCCATCCATCCATCCATCCAGCTTTTTCTGGTGTGTCCAGCTGAGTCACAGGGGCAGCAGTTCACCGTCCAGTCCTCTGTGCACATGACCTTTGTACCCCTCTGTTGCAGTGTTGCAGTATTGCACTGTTGCAGTATTGCACTGTTGCAGTATTGCAGTGTTGCAGTATTGCAGTGGTGCAGTATTGCAGTGTTGCAGTATTGCAGTGTTGCAGTATTGCAGTGTTGCAGTATTGCAGTGTTGCAGTATTGCAGTGTTGCAGTATTGCAGTGTTGCAGTATTGCACTGTTGCAGTGTTGCAGTATTGCACCGTTGCAGTATTGCAGGGTTGCAGTATTGCAGGGTTGCAGTATTGCACTGTTACAGTATTGCAGTGGTGCAGTGTTGCAGTATTGCAGTATTGCAGTGTTGCAGTATTGCAGGGTTGCAGTATTGCACTGTTGCAGTATTGCAGTGTTGCAGTATTGCAGTGTTGCAGTATTGCAGTGTTGCAGTATTGCACTGTTGCAGTATTGCACTGTTGCAGTATCGCAGTATTGCAGTGTTGCAGTATTGCACTGTTGCAGTATTGCAGTGTTGCAGTATTGCAGTGTTGCAGTATTGCAGTGTTGCAGTATTGCAGTGTTGCAGTATTGCAGTGTTGCAGTATTACAGTATTGCAGTATTACAGTATTGCAGTATTGCAGTGTTGCAGTATTGCAGTATTGCAGTGTTGCAGTATTGCAGTATTACAGTGTTGCAGTATTGCAGTGTTGCAGTATTGCAGTGTTGCAGTATTGCAGTGTTGCAGTATTGCAGTGTTGCAGTATTGCAGTGTTGCAGTATTGCAGTGTTGCAGTATTGCAGTGTTGCAGTATTGCAGTATTACAGTGTTGCAGTATTGCAGTGTTGCAGTATTACAGTATTGCAGTATTACAGTGTTGCAGTGTTACAGTATTGCAGTGTTGCAGTATTGCAGTGTTGCAGTATTGCAGTGTTGCAGTATTGCAGTGGTGCAGTATTGCAGTGTTGCAGTATTGCACTGTTGCAGTATTGCAGTGTTGCAGTATTGCACTGTTGCAGTATTGCAGTGTTGCAGTATTGCACTGTTGCAGTATTGCACTGTTGCAGTATTGCAGTGGTGCAGTATTGCAGTGTTGCAGTATTGCAGTGGTGCAGTATTGCAGTGTTGCAGTATTGCAGTGGTGCAGTGTTGCAGTATTGCAGTGTTGCAGTATTGCACTGTTGCAGTATCGCAGTATTGCAGTATTGCAGTATTGCAGTGTTGCAGTATTGCAGTGTTGCAGTATTGCACTGTTGCAGTATCGCAGTATTGCACTGTTGCAGTATTGCAGTGGTGCAGTATTGCAGTGTTGCAGTATTGCAGTGGTGCAGTATTGCAGTATCGCAGTATTGCACTGTTGCAGTATTGCAGTGGTGCAGTATTGCAGTGGTGCAGTATTGCAGTGTTGCAGTATCGCAGTATTGCACTGTTGCAGTATTGCAGTGTTGCAGTATCGCAGTATTGCACTGTTGCAGTATTGCAGTATTGCAGGGTTGCAGTATTGCAGGGTTGCAGTATTGCAGTGGTGCAGTATTGCAGTGTTGCAGTATTGCAGTGGTGCAGTGTTGCAGTATTGCACTGTTGCAGTATTGCAGGGTTGCAGTATTGCACTGTTGCAGTATTGCACTGTTGCAGTATTGCAGTGTTGCAGTATTGCAGTGTTGCAGTATTGCAGTGTTGCAGTATTGCACTGTTGCAGTATTGCAGTGTTGCAGTATTGCAGTGGTGCAGTATTGCAGTATTGCACTGTTGCAGTATTGCAGTGGTGCAGTATTGCAGTGTTGCAGTATTGCAGTGGTGCAGTATTGCAGTGTTGCAGTATTGCAGTGGTGCAGTATTGCAGTGTTGCAGTATTGCAGTGGTGCAGTATTGCAGTGGTGCAGTATTGCAGTATCGCAGTATTGCACTGTTGCAGTGTTGCAGTATTGCAGTGTTGCAGTATCGCAGTATTGCACTGTTGCAGTATTGCAGTGGTGCAGTATTGCAGTGGTGCAGTATTGCAGTATCGCAGTATTGCACTGTTGCAGTATTGCAGTGGTGCAGTATTGCAGTATCGCAGTATTGCAGTGTTGCAGTATTGCAGTGGTGCAGTGTTGCAGTATCGCAGTATTGCAGTGTTGCAGTATTGCACTGTTGCAGTATTGCAGTATTGCAGTTTTCTCATTTAGTCTCTTATGTGTCCAGTCCCTCTGATGTGTTAAATCAGGAGTAAATGACTCTACACTTTGAACTCTAAATAGAGGATGGAAAACAAGTAACTGAAGCATGTTTGGCCTCAGCTGCTCCTCTCGACGTGGAGGAGCAGCGACTCTACTCCGAGCTCCTCCCCCTATCTCTATGGGAGCACCCGGCCACTCTGCAGAGGAAACTCATTTGTGCCGCTTGTATCCGCGATCTCGTCCTTTCGGTCATTCCCCAGAGCTCAGGACCATAGGGTTACTCAATTATATGAAGTCGACAGGACACCAGCACCGTGGGCTGTACAGACCACAGACGTATATAAAAGTGGACTAAGCGAGTGTGACGTCACCACAGCGTCAGCGCCGCTCAAATGAGGCTCTAGATTTAACATAGTGAACTTTGACATTGCTCTAAACTCTATGCACATTTTACACACTCTTCCATTAAATATAAGATAGAAGAAAAGTTGTTTTTTTCCAAGTAAACCCCATAAATCATGACCTTTTTCACATTTTGCCACAGATATAATGAAGCCTGCTGATAACTGCCCCTTCCCCAGGTCCAGAATATGACAGGATGTGACCAGATAAATAATTCTGCTGCTAGTGGAGAGTGACAGTTCTGTAGAGAAGAAAAGAGAGTGACCAGTTCTTTAAACAGCTGTTTGAAAGAGACAATAGTAACAACACATTCTAATGTAGTGACACTTTTAATTTAATAAATACATCTGTGATTAAGTGATACAGAAGAAATTACTTATTATAAATTATTATTAGTGGCTGCAGTTATTTCATTTCAGACATTTTCTTTATTACTGGTGAGTTATTACATTATTGGTTTTATTACATGAATATTATTACGTTTTAGGCAGTTATTACATTATTGACCCCTACAGGGTGAACTCACACCGTCCTCTTGGGCACTGGACGTCACGGTCCTCGATGTTAGTTCATAGGGGACTTAGTAACTAAGTAACTTTTACTCAAATTACATTTTAAATGAAGTACTTTTATATTTTCACTCGAGTAGATTTTTAGATGGTTACTTTTACTTGAGTAGGAATTAAGCTTTTACTTAATTACAGTTCCTCAGTACTTTTTCCACGTCTGGAAATGACAGGAGGATGTGGCAGAGGAGGGGAAGGATGTGGCAGAGGGGAAGGATGTGGCAGAGGAGGGGAAGGATGGGGCAGAGGGGAAGGATGGGGCAGAGGGGAAGGATGGGGCAGAGGAGGGGAAGGATGTGGCAGAGGAGGGGAAGGATGGGGCAGAGGGGAAGGATGGGGCAGAGGAGGGGAAGGATGGGGCAGAGGAGGGGAAGGATGGGGCAGAGGAGGGGAAGGATGGGGCAGAGGAGGGGAAGGATGTGGCAGAGGAGGGGAAGGATGGGGCAGAGGAGGGGAAGGATGTGGCAGAGGGGAAGGATGGGGCAGAGGAGGGGAAGGATGTGGCAGAGGGGAAGGATGGGGCAGAGGGGAAGGATGGGGCAGAGGAGGGGAAGGATGGGGCAGAGGAGGGGAAGGATGGGGCAGAGGAGGGGAAGGATGGGGCAGAGGGGAAGGATGTGGCAGAGGAGGGGAAGGATGGGGCAGAGGAGGGGAAGGATGGGGCAGAGGAGGGGAAGGATGTGGCAGAGGGGAAGGATGTGGCAGAGGAGGGGAAGGATGGGGCAGAGGAGGGGAAGGATGGGGCAGAGGAGGGGAAGGATGGGGCAGAGGAGGGGAAGGATGGGGCAGAGGAGGGGAAGGATGTGGCAGAGGGGAAGGATGGGGCAGAGGAGGGGAAGGACGGCAGGTGTTTTGTGGCAGGAGGTGATTGAACGATGAGGATCTGGAGCTCAGCAGGTGAGTGTAAACAGGATCCGCCCAGGAAACTCCAAACAAGGTCAAAAGAGAAGGACAGAGGAGCAGGAGGATGAAAAACCTCACAATAACATAGAAAATATTAAATATGAGCCCTTTAAGTAGCACTACAACAGCAATACTACAAAAAGAAGAATCACCCCACAACAAAGTGCATAAAGTAAGGATTTTTATTTTTAGCTTAATTAAGATATTGAGGTACATTCAACTCCAAATAAAGGCAATCCATGAAAAATACTAGCATGACATGGTACTCACAGAACAGTCTGGCCATTTGAAATATGCCATCATCACATCTTCCTCCTCAGAGCAGGTAAACAAAACAGCATGCGTCATAAATACAGCTTTTCCATAATCGAGGATCACAAGATGCAGTGTTGTACTAGCCCCATTTGTTTTAGTGCAGAGATCTGTTTGAATGTTTGGGAAGACTTACGTAGTGCTGGTGTAATTCTATGTAAAAAAGTAGGTTGTATTTTGCATTGGTTGTAGTTAGAAGATTAAATAAAATTGCATGTACTTTTATCTCAGTTATATTCTCATTGTAGTGTATAGGCAGGTGAACACTGACCTAAAAATTCAGAAAAATAAAGTGTTTGATAGTAATCTGATAAAGGCTCGACCCTGGAGTGATGTCACCACAGAAAAATCATGTCTATAACACCAAAAACATGGAATTGTGCGTCTTGTAAATGACTTATGTTAAAAATAATAAAAATAAATCCTAAAATGTAACTAAAGATTAAATACAAGTGATCACAAAACTACAAAACTAAATATGGTCATGTGAATTGTTTGACTTATTTGTGTCAATAAAGTTGAGGAAACAGCGGATGACGATTTCCGGTGAAGTGACCGACTCTGGGCATCAGCAGCAGTGTCTTCACAACCTGCCAAAGCTTCCTAATAAAAAAAATATGTTAGACAAATTATAATATACAAAGTAATAGGCAATTTATAAAAGACTGGGTCATTTTCTTAGTTTTCCCAGAGTTCCTATTGCCAACAGAGCCCAAAAGAAGTTGTCATCCGCATGTTTCCAAATGTCACATACAGGAACAGAGCACATTCACTTTTCCTGTCATTGCTCTATTAATAAATAAAAAAAATGAAAGAGGACAAATAAAACCATGGTACTGTAAAATACCAGAAATGAGCCGGGTCCCCTTTAATCGCCGGGGGCAGGTGTATATTTTGATAAATAAGTGCTGGTTCCAAATAAACGGTGAGTCTAATGTTGGTGCTGAAGGCAGAAGTGGAGCTGCAACAACAGGAGCAGGACTGATAAACCACACTGCTCATTTGCATAATCTATAAGAGCTGAAAAAAAACAGCTCGCTCCCTGTGCCTTGATGCGGTGGATGAACATTCTCCCTCCGCTGCTCCACACTTTCGTCTGTCATTAGGCCCGAGCCCCTACAGGGCGTAGGGCCTATTGCTTTTGCAACGATAAGCGCGAAGCGCTCAACTTCGTCCCTCGATCGCCCCCTGCGTGAACAGCAGTATCCGAGCAACCCATGGCGAAGGCATGGGACATGCATATTTGTTCTTGCTAACAAGTCATCGTCAACACTCAATGTTGACAAAAGTAGCGTAAAGCCCCAAACACACTCCTGACATCAGGCTGTACAGGCTTATTTATGCTGCTTAAAATGAATGGAAATCAATGGGGGTCAATGGCCGACACCGACGAGATGGTGAATGGTCATTCACCAATGACCCCACGGTGACGTGCGGAATCTCGAGAGCTTTCAAAAAATGTATAATATGCGTTTCCTTTGTTAAAGGATATATCGTTTTTGTTAAAAATATAATTTTTTTTATTATTATAATTTTTTTTTATATTCTTCTTCTTCTGCTCTTTGAGCTCTAATTTGACCCCCTGAACACACTCAAAAACTCACCAAATTTTGCCCAAAATTCAGAAGTGGCGAAAAAGTGGATAAAATATATGTGGCATGTATGGGTGTAAAAAATTGGCGCGACAGCGCCACCTGCAAAAGTCAAAATACATTGCGCCTATGGGAGACGTCCCGGCATAAAGTTTGTCGTACAGTCACGAAATTTGGTACAGACATTCCTCATGTGAAGACAGAAAAAAAAATTATTATGGCCACGCCCCCTGACAAACCAGAAGGCGGCCATCTTGGATTGAAATTAAAAACATGCTGAGTCAGCATTTTCGCTCACGTCGCATTTGATCGTACTCCTCTGAAGGCGCTTCACCCACAGGGGTGAAAATCACCGTACATCATCTAGAGAAGTGGGGCATCAAACGATAGCTGAATTTTTTTAAATAACTGTCACGGTTTACGTGCGGCGAAGCCGCAAAATTTGTTCAGATTTTTTGCAATTTTCCAATGTCTAAATTTCCTCCCGTTCGGCCATACAAAGTCCGATTGGGCTCAAATTTGAATCACTTCTAAAACTTTCGTGCCAAAGCCGACTAATTGTGACACGAGCAAAAATAGTGTGATAGCGCCCCCTGCAGGACATAACAAAATTTTGCATGGAGGGCCAAATTTTACTTTTTCTAAAATGTACCAAATTTTGCCTAAAATTACTTTAGGTCATCTCAATTAAAAAAGCCAATGTAAACCATATGGTATTTTTAACTGTGTTGCCATGGTGATGCACAAAAGCTCCAATGTTATCCTAATGGGAGAGATCTGATAAATTCCCATTCATGAAATTTTTTTTTTTTTACTTTTTGTTACTTAAATCATTTTACTTTCACTGAATATTCTCTAAATTGGCACAATGACTCTTTATGTCAGCCCGATCAAAAAAGTCTATGACAACCATATGGTATATTTCACCGAGTTGCCATGGCGATGCGACGTTATCCTCATGGGAAAATTTCAACAATTTCTTACTTTTCAAAGTTATATAACGGCTTAACAGTTTCTTTGAAGAACGTGAAATTTGGTACAGTGATTCTTCAGGTCGGCCTGATCAAAAAAGTCCAAGGGGCCAAAAGTTGTATTTTGCACAGTGTTGCCATGGCGATGTCCCAAAGTGCCCATATTTGTCTATGTTGGCACATCAGTATCTCCAGTGTGTGGACTTTATGTGTTTAGTGACAAGTTCAGCCCAAAGCCAAAAACACACAGAGACAAGAGGCTCATCAGCGCCACCCGAAGGGGAGTATGAGCGCCATTGGGGGGAGCACCGGGTCGGCGGTGTGCGAAGCGCGGCCGCGAGGGCCGTTCGATGCCGCTTGCGGCTTTAATTTGTTTTAACTTTGCTAAAGAAATGTCTGCGTGTTGTGGGAGGCTTTGAATGACTTTCTGTGATTCAGGAGTCACTTTCAAATGTGGGAAACTCTCCGCTCCGTAGATATTCTGTTGTAACATTTCAGATGAACTCGCCTACGTATCGAAAGTCGCCTAAATTAAAGTCACACTGGTTAAAAGAATTTGAGTTCCAGATTTTTCCAGTTTTGTTGAGCACGATTTTTCCTCCTGCCCCAAACTGCCTCCTGGTCTCAAATAAAGGTCTGGTGACTCAAACAAATAAATGCCCTGGCCACTGTTTGGTATTTTACGGTAACTGTAAAATAAAGTAGAAATGGCACTGAGAACAACAATTCTGAAAGTTGTAAAATAATCTCCACAAAAATAAATTAACAAATAAAAAGAGATTTTAAAGGTACAGTATGTATCTTTCTGGATGCAGCACTGTTAAAACTGCACTTCGGAACATTCCCCATGGAGATGAAAGAGTTTAATGCCATACGGTGAAATAAATAATACATTATAGCCAAAAAAACGACACATCCATGGAAACAAGCAGAAGAAGCACTTCTCCAGGCCAAATAAGTCCGGTTCATCAGTAAAGACAAGTTTTTCAGTGCAATTAACAAAAAGCTAAAAAGTTACATATTGTGGCTTTAAAAATGACTAAAACTCTACATCCCTAATGTACCGAGCAGCATAATGAGATCTGTCTCAGCAGTGGTGTAAAGTCCTGTGTACTTTACTTCAGTACATTTTAAAGTGGAGACTTTTTACTTTTACTTCACTACGTTTGTGAACAGAATTTGTATTTTCGTCTGAGACTTGCTCAAAAGGCGAAGGGGTAAAACAAAAATATATAATCAATTACAATTTTTCTGTTGAAACATTTCAGCACAAATTCTGTATGAAAATCACCACATTTGAAGCTTTATAAGACCTCAAAATCTGAGAAAAATATTTGTACTTTTTACTCTTTAGGAACATTTTTAAACAGGAACTTTAAAACTTTTACTCGAGTAGATTTTTATCACGGTGATACTTTTACCTCAGTATTTTTTTGCTCCAGTATCTAGATTTTTACATAAAGGTGCATGTGTAAATTTTGGTCCATCGTCCAACGCTTTTCTCTGTGGAGACGTTATTGTTCTGTCTGGAATGTTTCACAGTGCGGCATTAAACCTTTCCATCATCAGGGAGACCAAACCAGACCAAGTTACAGGTCAGATCTGTGGAGACTTAACCCTGCTCAGGCAGAATGTCTGTTTTTCTCTGTAGTTTTGAGTTATAAACCTCACCTGTAAATGAAAGTAGAGCTGTTTATTGTCACACTGTGGAACATTCTAATAGGGGTGGACGGGATGAACGGTATAGACCGTATGTGATAAACAGTAGAGATTTTGGGTCATACGTCTGCTGCGATAGCTCACTGCGTCCTCTAGATCAGGGGTTCTTCAACGTTTGGTCTGGTGACCCCAGTGTCCCAGAACCTACAGCAAACATCTAGAGCTGTCGTGGTAATTGCAATAGTGCAATACTGTGCTATGACACTCATGACGGCTGAGGTGATCACAGTAAGAGCATTTTACATTTTAATGAGGCTCTATGCACACACCTCACACAATTCTGCTGTTCTACTGTCAACTATTTCATGTTTACATCTGAGCAAATGGGCTCAAATACTGGGACCACAGACGGTTTAAAGAATATAAACAGTGTATGATTGGGTTTCACGTGTCTGCTCTGTGCGCACACGACACCAGGCACATTTTCCTTGTCTCTGGCTGTTTTCATTGGATAACACATGCAAATACAAAAGTCCTGTGCTCTTGTTTGTTCATCAGAGCTGCAGAACGAGCTTTAGGCGAGGCTGTGATGGGATCTGACTCACTTTAAAGTGACGGACATTAAACAAGAAAACATTTTCTGCAAGATGTCGGGCGACAGAAATCACAAGACAAGGAAACACAAGCATCTGTGCTACCTTCTTGAAACAAAACCCGCTGTCGAATCTGAAGAAAGCCAAAGACTGCGGCGTGATGTGATGTCACCACTGCTTTTACTTTGTGCTATGGGAACCATGAAGAAACTGTTATGTTTCTATGCACAAGTGCTGGACCGTGATATATACTGATATATACTGACTACTGCCAATGGCTCGAATTATACTGTGATACACATGTTAGGCCGTTTCACCCACCCCCACATTTAAGCAGAGCAATGACCTCTCCATAGAAACAAGAAGGTGACAACCAAAAAGTTACATAGTGCACCTTTAAGACCATTTTTACACAGGTACTTTAATACTTTTACTGGAGTATTTCTTTTGCTGTGGTATCTATACTTTTACTACAGTAACACAGTCCACTTGTTCCACCACTGTTTTAGTGAGAGGGAAGCACTGCTGTCAGTGGGCAGTGAGTTATACACAGCCTTGAGCTTCCAATCAGTGTCAATATTGAAGGAGAGCATAATGAATGTGTGTGAGTGATGGAGCTGTGGTGGAGCTGTGGTGGAGCTGTGGTGGAGCTGTGTTGGAGCTGTGTTGGAGCTGTAGTGGAGCTGTGTTGGAGCTGTGTTGGAGCTGTGTTGGAGCTGTGGTGGAGCTGTGTTGGAGCTGTGTTGGAGCTGTGGTGGAGCTGTGTTGGAGCTGTGGTGGAGCTGTGTTGGAGCTGTGGTGGAGCTGTGTTGGAGCTGTGTTGGAGCTGTGGTGGAGCTGTGGTGGAGCTGTGGTGGAGCTGTGTTGGAGCTGTGTTGGAGCTGTGGTGGAGCTGTGGTGGAGCTGTGTTGGAGCTGTGGTGGAGCTGTGTTGGAGCTGTGTTGGAGCTGTGTTGGAGCTGTGTTGGAGCTGTGTTGGAGCTGTGGTGGAGCTGTGGTGGAGCTGTGGTGGAGCTGTGTTGGAGCTGTGTTGGAGCTGTGTTGGACCTGTGTTGGACCTGTGTTGGACCTGTGTTGGAGCTGTGGTGGAGCTGTGTGGGGTCAGAAGGAGTGACCAAACGCTGCCTGTGTGTTGACAGGTCTCTGCACGATCACTGCGTTGGTTAAATCTGCTTCCTCCAGGCTCAGGTCCAGGTCGCTCAGCTCTCGGAACGGTATCGACGTGGTGAGGACGAAAGGCGGACAGCTCCTCTGACAACGGGTGACAAAATCTTGGACATCAGTGATCCTAAGAACAAAAATAACCTGGTGATAGTGGTGGAGTAAGATTCCATTTTTATATACACAATATAGATGTATACTGCATGTTGTTATAAAGAAGAGACGTCACAGGTGACGTCACCAGGCCGAGGTAAAAGAGCTGAACTATACTGTAGCTATAGTGTTTCTGATTCCAAGGATCCTTCCTCCAAACACCACTTCACAGCAGAGCCCAGTGTCCTCCTCACAGCTCCTGGAGAGACTCTGGAGGGAGCAGCAGCCACGTGAGCAGCTCAAACGCCATAAAAGTTTTAATAAACATTAATGCTTCTAGAAAGTTTTAGAAAAGGTTTAGAAAAGTGAGGTATTTTTATGTATCAAACCATGTGAATAGTAAAGGCCGAGTGAAACATCTGTGATTGAGTTATTTAAGTTGCTCATTACAGAAATAAATCCACAGGCTCAAACTATTTCGGGGGAGACTCACTGTGTCTTAATCCTCTTCCAGAGATGCTGCATTTGTCCTGATTTGAATTCATTCGATCTGATAATCGTGTGATCTTCAGCGATGTGGCCAAGACAGATAAATATTGACTTTTTACTGTACGATGAGATCTATTTTATTAAAATGCATTTTACTGCTTGAATAAAGTTGATTAAAAATGTAAGTTGTGGAGCATCGTGGGCGTGAGGGCTTTGGAGGAACTGGAGCAGCACTTGGTGGAGCTGTGATGACGTGGATCTGTCCAGTGGTTCAGAAGTCGAGGATCTGGGAAACAGCCACTAACCAAATGAACATTTCAACAGTTTTCAATACTGAACAAAACATCACACAGGACAAAACTGGACATTTTTGTAGTAGTTTTAGCCTTGATCATTATCAGAACTCGTGCCACAACGGAAAAGTAAAGCAACGACAACTATTTTAAAATGAAAAGTAATAGAAATTGATGGACTTTTTTCGTTGCTGTGTTTTTGTGCTGAGATAATAATACATTCAGTTTGTAAATGGTGACATTTTCCAACAACAAAGACACATTTAACTGAATATATCCTGCACTGTGTAACCTATTGGTTGGGGGTCTGTCACCCGCTTGTTTCTATGGATACGCCATTGCTCCGTCTGGAATGTTCCACAGTGTGACATTAAACAGCTCTAAATTACATGTATTAAACTCCAGGTGGTTTTACAGTTAAAAAAAATCCCTAGAAAAACATATTCAGACTGTGAGCAGAGGCGCCTCTCCACAGAGCTGACCTGTAACTTGGTCTGGTTTGGTCTCCATGACAATACAAAGGTTTAATACCAAACTATGAAACATTCAAAGACAAAAAAGACAAAAAAACCTCTGTTAGACCACAGAGAAAAACTACACAATGCCTCTTTAAAAGTGATATATTATATTTGCCCATTAAAAAATACATACATTTTGTTTTGAATTATTAATCTCCATGGCAACGCTAGATCTGCATCACTCTGAAACCCAAGGACAGAACATGCTTTGTGGTCTCGCTCTCCATAGGCGTTTTAAAGAGTACGAGCAGAGTAATGAATATTTCAGTCTTCTCTAAAGTCTAAAAAACTAAAACGTGAAAATTACAAAAAACTTGAATCACAGACGCCGTATTTGTCAGAAAACAGCAGATTCTCCCCCTAATTTGTTCAACACTTGGTTACGGGGAAAACAAAAGCCTCCCTGTGGTACATTTCTATCCCGTTGCCAAGTATCTGTGGCTTAATTCCAGCGCTGACATCAGTGCTGCATACGAGTAAAAGTGTGTATTATTGATGAAGACCCTCTCCTCATGAGCAGCAGTGGTGGGCCACATGCTCGGGGCTGGGGGGGTTCAGCGCTATGTGCTTTAGCTGCTAACCCTGTTACATAAATGCAGCACTGGAGTTACGCAATGTCTCTCTGGGGATTTTATAGATCCTGTGCTCCTTTGGCACGTCTCAGATTAGGTTTGGAGCAGCTCAGTTCACCACAACGGTACGAGAGATAACAGCCTCCAAACCAGGGCAAAGAATGATGTCATCTTAAAAGAAAAGAAACTCTGATCTGAAAAGAGCGGTGCAGAAATCTACTTTGATGATTTAGACTTGAACAAAAAAATGAAAGCATAATCCTGAATTGTTTAAAAATATAAGAAGCGTAATCCATCCATAGGTTTAAACATTTTTAGTGGAGGGTCTGTCACCTGCCTCCATGGAAACATCAGTGCTTTTTCTAGAATGTACAGATTAAACCCAGATTACAGGTGGAGATCTATTCACAGAAGGAATTCTTGTATTCGTGAGCAACAGAAACACCCGTAACGAATAAAAGACAGACTGATATGTTGAAAGTCGCACCACGGAACATTCCAGGTTAAGCCGTAACATCTCCATAGAGACAAGTGGGTAGCGGAAGATGCACAGTGCACCTTTAAGAGTGATAAAAATGTGCACTGTTGTCATAGCAATTAATCATTTAAAACTAGGGGTGTAACGATATCCAAGTCTCACAATACGATATCATCACGTTTGAACTTCACGGTACGATATTTATTCTGATATCGTGGGAAAGCTCACGATATTACGATATTCTACAGAATAACAAGACTGACTCTAAAATGCTTTAATCAGTCATTTGGTACATTTATTGTCATTAGAGATGGAACAAAATCCAAATCTCTCTGTGCGATATTTTCACCATAAACATCTCACTGGACCAGATTTATTACAATATTTTGTGGAGGCACAAAACTGTGAATCTGCTCCTTTTTCCTCTAAAATGCTTCACAGACTTAATCCAAAGAATGAAGATGTAAAAGTGCTTAGAACAGTTATTTCTTCATGTCGTCTGCACTGAAACGGAGCAAAGGATCATGGTCTATGTAGTTCCCTCTGTTTTTTTCAGTTATTTCTGCATCAGAACTGTTCATTTAAGCAAAGAGACTTGGGATTCGATATATTGTGATGATCAACAATATTATTGTGAGACCTTTGACGATACGATATCACCAGATTTACGTTATTGTTACATCCCTATTTAAAAGATAATAATAACGGCCCTGTTTAGCTGTGTTTTTAGCAGGTCCTGTATTTTCTGATTCATAATATTAAAATACAACAAAAACTAATTTACAACTGATTTTTCTTGAAATATATATATATATATATATATAAACACATTTCTCACCTTCCACGGTGGTTGGTCTCTCACCCTCATCAGCTCGGGTCCTCTACCAGAGGCCTGGGAGCTTGAGAGTTCTGCGCAGTATCTTTGCTGTTCCAGTACTGCACTTTTCTGGACTCAGATGTCTGTTGTCCTTCCTGGTTCTGCTGTAACCACTCCTCTAGTTTGGGAGTCACAGCCCCGAGTGCTCCGATCACCACAGGCACCACCGATGCTTTCACCTTCAGGCCTCTCCAGCTCTTCTTTGAGCCCCTGGTATTTCTCTAGTTTCTCGTGTTCCTTTTTCCTGACATTACCATCGCTCGGTATTGCAATGTCCACCACCACGGCTTTGTTCTCTCGCTTATCCAGAACCACGATGTCTGGTTGGTTCATCACCATTCTGTCAGTCTGTATCTGGAAGTCCCACAGGATCTTGGCTCATTCTCCACAACCTTTGGAGGCGTTTCCCACCTTGATCCTGGGGTTTCCAGCCCGTACTCTGCACAGATGTTTCTGTACACTATGCCCGCTACTTGGTTATGTCGCTCCATGTTTCCCTGCAGCATCTTACACCCTGCAGTTATGTGCTGGACTGTCTCAGGCACTTCTTTGCACAGCCTACACCTTGGGTCTTGTCTGGTGTGGTAGATCTGGGCCTCTATTGCTCAGGTGCTCAAGGCTCCTGTGCAGCCAGGATGAGCCTCTGTGTGTCCTTCAGACCAGCCCTCTGCAGCCATTGGTAGGATTTCTTGATATCAGCCACTTCAGTTATGTTCCGGTGGTTCGCCCCATGTAGGGGTTTGTCCTCCATGATGGTCCCTCCAGCACCTCTTCCTCTGCCCCACTGTGAGACATTCTCTGAGCATCATCAGTCTGGGCCTTGTCACTGATGTACTTGTGGAGCTTGGATGTTTCATCCTGGACAGTGGTTCCCAGACTCACTAGTCCTATATATATATATATATATATATATATATATATACACATATACATACACATATACATATACACACATAAATACATATATATATGTATATATGTGTGTTTGTGTGTAGGAAAACAATAGGAAAAACTCTCTCTCCGTCCACTATATAAAATGGTGTATAAAAAGGAAAATAATAAATAAAAGATCCAGCATTTTATATGTATAATGTTAAAAAGACAGCAAATTTAACTCAAGAAAAGTGGCCTGTGTCCCTGTCTGTGAGC
The DNA here is from genome assembly GCA_030686955.1 of Odontamblyopus rebecca. NCBI lineage: Eukaryota > Metazoa > Chordata > Actinopteri > Gobiiformes > Gobiidae > Odontamblyopus > Odontamblyopus rebecca. The sequence continues at coordinate 34,341,259 of CM060673.1, forward strand.
AGCCTCTCACTGCAGTAAACACAGTATGCATATATTTATATCCAGTAGACAGTATACGGTATATTTCTGTACAGTAAACTTACCGATGCGATAAGTTAAACCTCTGTACCAGTCTCCTGCCATCAGCCAACCAAATCTGCAGCGAGGTAACGGGCAGGGAGTGGTCCAGTGTTACCATGGGAATAGGAGCAGATTCTCCGTCCTCGTGCACAGATGGCGACCTGGCCACTACTCTGGGCGCAACACTGGACACAACACAACACAAAAGATTAGCTGCCCATTGCTGGTTCTGCTCTGCTGCTGTGGTCCGTAAGCTTTGGAATGAATCAAGAAGTCAAATCAGGACACGGGAGAACAGCTGGAGCAAACACTGACAGCTCATTTATTTGTGCACAATTCAATAATACACAAGTGATCTGCAATTGTAATGGTGCTGGAATATTTATCTGCCATGTCAGACCAGTTGGTAATAATAAAGCTGGATTTAGACTGACATCTAGTGGTGTAAAAGTGAACTGTGTGGTTCTAAAATGAGCTAAAACAACAACTGCAGAAAATATAAGTACATAATTTGTACAAATTCAATAATGCACAAGTGATCTGCAGTTGTAATAGTGGTGGAATATTTAGACGTTTGCCAGACCAGCTCGTAATAAATCTGGATTTAGACTGACATCTAGTGGTGAAAAAGTGAACTGCGCTGTTCTAAAATTAGCTCCGCCGCTTGAGGTGCAAGTGCTATTTTTATGCCAATGTTAAATCAGACACAGTCACCTGCCCAGTCTGTATCCACGTCCACTGAAGGGGTGAAACGCTTTCTTTTTGGGGACATATGGTTCTTCTGTGAAATCCTCCACGCTGATTTCTAGCTCCTCTTCCTCTGCTCTGCTCCCCCACTCGGATGGAAGCTCCCTACAACAGATCAGGGTTGTTAAAAGTATTGAAAATCATATACTAATTTATACTAAAATGAGTATCAAAATCAGATACTCGTTTGAGTGGGTATCAATATTAAAAAAGTTACATTCACAGGACAGAATTTCCCGAATAGCTTTAAAATGATCTTTAGAGCACATACACGAGTACACACCCCTGGAGCACTATAGAACTTAGATGGACCCCTGAGGGAGTCCACACATATAAGAACACATGGGAATAGAAAAGAAAGTACTACGCTTTAATGTTGAAAATGACATTCTACTCTTTTTATTATAACGGTGTTGAGCATTGTCTATCTCTGAGTATTGAAATCAAGTCTGAAAATGTATTATGAAAACATTGGGACAGATAAATGATCAGTGAAGTCAGATCCATCAGAAAGACAAATTAATACTAACAAGTGTCATGCTGCAGCGGTCACTGTGGGGGGCGCTGGAGGGCATCTCTACCGCTGAATCTATTTGAGGAATGAATTTGCCTTTGGGAATAAAATGATGGCTTCCCATAATTATGTTATTTAAGGACACTGTGGTTGGTGTTAAACTGTAAAACAAAAATGCATTTTTTCACCTGCCCATGTTGTAACAGGGCAACAAAATAATCTCGTATTGTTAATTAAAAGTCCACTTAAGTCGGGCGAACACTGTGAGATTTTGGCCCCTCTTTAAACCGATTTTTCATTCATGCATCTTTTTGGGATGGGGCTGAGTTTTGGCTTAATCGTGCGTCGTGCTTCGTGTAGTAAACATGGGGCAACGAGAACCGATGAATACCTCACTACCAGATCCCAATCAGCAGTCGTAGGTCACAAGATTATTGAACCTGTGTAAAATCCAGTCTCCTCTCGTGAGGGTTTCACTGTTGAAGTCATGAGCTGTGAACTTTTAAACCCAGAAGATTTGGTCGTTTGAGCTGGAGCTGAGTGAAACCATTGAAAATATCACACTGTGTACGCCCGCTATAAGCAACGTTCCTGCTGGTCTCTATGGAGCTGTTGTTACCTTAAAGTACTAATGATTAATATGTACTTACTGTAGTTTCCGGACTATAGAGGCACTGGTGTATAAGCCGCATCCCTCGATTTAAAGAAAAAAGTTATACAAGCCGCAACCGGGCTATAAGCCGCTGATATCTATGTTGAAAAATGAGATATTTACTGCATCTACAGAATGATTTTGTACTGTAAATGTACATTTATGTACCTGAACAGATTCTTTCTGAACAGTGACTTTTAACACGGCAGAAACTGTGCTGATTAAAACAGGTCAAAAACAGAAAAGAACCGGTAATTGACCTTCATTTCTCCTGTGCAGTGAAACCACAAGTCACTTTAATCATCTCCACTGAAATTGACGCTGAGCTTACAGCAGCAGCACGTAGACGTCTGCAGGACACAATTTTCAGTCCCGCTCCCGCCCGCAATAAGCTTTCAGAATGTTCTTATTATACATCCATTATACATCTGCGCCGCACTGTTTTGTGTTGGTCCCGTGGGTCCCGTGGGTTCAGGGCTCTACAGCGGTTTCCTTCCTGGAGCAAGATCGATGCCTTCAACTTAAAACTTGCATCATACAAACTCCTTCGTGCTTTTCATGATGAAGGGGTGAGGATTTGAAAATAATTACCAGTTAGTAATTTGTCGTGCGTGTTATATCTGCTAAATAAAAAGAAGCGTATTCTTCTTTGTATAAATTTTCCGTCTATCTTGTTTTTGAATTTCCGGTTAGAGCGCCCCTAGTGGTGGAAAAAAGTCCACATTAGCCGCTCCGTTCTAAAAGCCGCACGGTTCAAAGCCTGGGGAAAGGTAGCGGCTCATAGTCCTGAAAATACGATTTCATAATAACAGTTGTTAAAGATCTAATGTGTAACTTTTCTGGTCGGCCACGTTCTTTTCTCCATGGAGATGTTTTTGCTTTGTCTGAAATGGCATCAAGCCTTTCCGTCTTCATGGAGACCAAACTAGGCCATGTCACAGGTCAGATCTGTGGAGAGGCTCACAGTCAGAACACCTGTTTTTCTAGGTATTTTTGAGATATAAAACCACCTGTAATTGAATATATGTAAGGCAGAGCTGTTTAATGTCACACTGTGGAACATTTGAAGCAGAGCAATCACACATCCAAAGAAACAAGCACCAGAAAAGTTACATATTGCACCATTAACGTTATAAGAGAATGACATGACCCATAACTAAACTAAAAGAATCTGAGTTTCGGCTTCTGTGTGGGACCTACCCTCTTTTGATGGCATCCAAAAAGTCCTGGTTTTCAGGCACAGAGTAACTCCGAAAGTCTCCATCGTTTACAGTGAAACCGTCTTTCCACAGTCGTACCACCATTTCCACCTGTAACACACAGTTCAGCTGTGAGGGCTCTGATAACACAGAAGAACACTGTACTTTATACGGTAAAGGTGTCAAAGTTTACAATGAGCTGAAATCAATCTGTCTTTATTCATTTCAGACTTAATGAAGGTCCATAAGAGGATAGAAAATATGTCAAAGGTGCCCAAAGACGACATGTACCAGTGTTTTCTCAAAGCAGAGGAGTATTATTATATTATACTATTCCAGCACTTTTCAATCTCTTCTTTAAAAGTTTGCAATTGAGTTAGAAGCCTGAAGCGTCCATGATAATTCAACAAAAATATTTACAGCTTGAGTCAAAATGTCTGTGTATGAACGGGTTCCTTGTTAATCTCTGGCCATGTTCACTAGAAACTAAAAAATGGCATAAATGATGAGTAATATTACTCTGACTAATAAACATTCTGTGTCGGTGTCATGACTAACAAAATAAGCCATTTGAACAGCAGAGAAGCAGTTTATTCACAGACTCAACACAAACAAGTTCGATAATACAGTAGATGTTGGTCATTAAATGTCGTAATTTTACACAGAATTGACTCCTGTGAGGTTATAATGGTGTTATCTAAAAACAGACCTGGAGTGGAGTTTTGTTTCATTCACACATGTTTAAAAAGCACAAAAGTTTTAGGCAAATGCTGTAAACAAAGAAATGCTTTCAAACATATAAATCATGATTGTTTGTTTTTATCAGTTTCCAAAATGCAAAGTGAGCGAACAAAAGAAAAAGCCAGAGTCCTTCAGAACTCTCTTGAGCGTAAAGAGTCAGAAGTTGTGTTGGTGCTGGTCTGGCCCCACAGAGCCCTGACCTCAGCATCATGGAGTGAGTCTGGGATTCATGAAGAGACAGAAGGATGTGAGGAAGCTCCATCCACACAAGATCTGAGCTTAGTTCTTCAACATGTTTGGAACAGCGACCAGCCCAGTTCCTTCACAAACTGTCTGCAAGTAAAACCTAGAAGAACTGAGGCTCTTCTGAAGGCAAAGCTCACACCAAATATGGATCTGATTTAGATTTCTCTTTTGTTCATTCTCTGCATTTTGTTGATTGATGAAAATAAATGAACACTTCCATATTTTAAGGAATTCCTAGTTTACAGCATTTTTTCCACACCTGCCTAAAACTAATTCCCAGTGCTGTAGATCAGAAAATAGCATAATATGCACCTTTAAAGGTTTAATGTGAACACAGACTATTACATTACAAGTCTGTTCCACTAAAACCCCAAATGGAAAATCTGTGTGGGTGAAGTAAAGTGACCTCTCACCTTAGACGACCCTGAGGCATCGTAACAGATCTTCTCCACTTCGTCGAGCAGGTCTTCAACCGAGAAACTCCTCCTCATTGGAACCTCCTCCTCGTTTTCATCACTGCACAACAAAACAACCAGGTCATGGTCAATGCGCGAGTTACAGAGTGATGAGAAAATTAGACTGTTGTCGTAGTGATTAAAAATGTACAGCAGTCCTCAGATTGATGCGTGTAACAGGAAGCTCCAACCCAAGAATATCACTGTGAGCAGAAATGTCCCTTAGAAACTTTAGATTTAGATTAATCCCTAAAACATTTTGTAAGTTGAGTTAATGAGATTTAAATTATAATTACACAATGATGACACTATCAATTCTTATTTTTAGGTTAAAAATTCACTATCTGTCCTTTAATTATTATTAAGCAATTATGTATTTGATAGTTAAGTTATTATGTGATTCTGACTGATCTTTTTGACTTAAACTTTATTGATCCACAAGGGAAATGATTTGGACACAGCAGCTCACACCTCACAATATATTATAATGACAAAGAGCAAAAATAGAAATGATAATAACAATAAATTCTAAATAGCAGTAAAAATAGCAAGAGACTGGTGTCAAATAAGGCATAATTGTAATTTTCTAGAAATATTTCTTGTGCCGTCAGACCTGTTTTGTGTTAATTAATTGCATATATGTACAAATCAAAAATAAAATATATAAAAATATTGTAATACAAATATATCAGTTTTATACAAGAGGTTTTAAGGTTCAAAAATGAAATAATGTTCGGCAGGTCACAGTTTTATCTGTTATCTTTTTTTTATAATATCAAAACTGTAATGTTTTTCCCAACAATATACAAGCTTTAGTTTGAATTAACACGTTTATTAATGTGTAATATACCTCGGGAGTCTATAATTCAGATTTTTGGGGATTTGACTCACCAGATGTCTTCCTTTTCATCCCCCTCAGTGTCACAATCTTTCATGACGTTTTGTTTTTCCCATCTGCAGACAAACAAATGAGAATTAACAGAAAAAAAACAAATATGTAAGCGAGTACAAGGACAGTTCCTATTCTGTGTGTGATCAGTGTCCAGATGTCCCTATTTACCCGAGACAGGCCCAGTTTTGAGTCCCCTGCCCCAGCACATTTATCCAAAACTAGTCTTTTGTACCAGTTTCACACAAGAAATGTCCCGGGGTCCCAATTTTTGACCAAACTGACACCTACCAACAGTAAAGAAAGCATACACAGTCATTTGTTTTGATAAAATACAACAAAAATCTGCTTAAAAATGACCAAAACACAAAATAATTATACTGACTCACATGTTCGTCAAGAATGGTCAGTGCGTAACCAGGTTCCTTCATTACGCACTCGTTTCACAATTATATTATTAACAACCACCAAAAAAACGGAGAAGTCCCAGTTTTTTATTTAGAAATTCTATATAATGAGTCTATATTAAGCCTTGTGGGTGAGCAGAACAGCCTGTAGCGTTATCTTCAATTATGTAAGTGGGCGGCGTGGCCATAAGGAACACGCAACACAGCGACAACAACATGACGTGACACACACACGCACACGCACACACGCACACGCAGCCACGCGGGTAAGCAGTGACACGAGTGTGCAGAGGTTAAGGTCAATGAGAGATTTACCAGTCCGTGTTTTCTCGGTTAATCGTGCAGCCGTAAGTTTGAGCTCCAGTCGCAGCTCTGCCGCCGTGCTTGAGAAGTGACGTCAGCAGCGCCGTACTCCGACTCCCACTGTCGTAAAGGTGCACCACGACCACGCTGCTCCGCCTCTCCGTTTACGTCATGTTATTGTGTTATTGTCATGGATGTAGAATAAGAGCTTTTATTTCTTTATTTACTGTCATGAATGTATAATAAAAGCTGTTATTCTTAGACGATGAAGGAATTATTTTACAACATGCTGATGTCAGACATTTCAAATTCAGTGTAAAGAAAGAATATGGTCAAGCAGGATATGCTGTACATTGATATTTCCCCTGGACTGAAGCAACTGTATATTGAAGGAGTTGAATTTTGTGATTCAAAATGTAATAACAAATTTATTAGACGTTCTGTAAAATTATTGCTTCCCCAAATTAGTTAAAAAAAAAAAAAAAAAAAGAGAGACTACATTCTTAGAAGACATTTAGAAAAGAAAGAAATCACAATGATTAGAACCAGGTATATTTCCTTTCCAGTTCCCCCTAAAGTGAAGGAGACACAATTTAAAAATCTGAATAACATTTATCCTACCAATGAATTCCTAAAAAAAAAAATTAAAATTAGAGACCAGTAAATGTGTATTTTGTGAAACAGGGGAGGAAGGCTTAGAACACAGGGGGGCGCCAGTGGCAAAAACTGTCATTGTGTCCTCAGGCAAGACACTTCACCCACGTTGCCTAGTATGAAAGTGATGTGTGCATGTTAGGACTCCCTTGAAAAAGAGATTAGTAATCTCAATGGGACTTTCCTGGGTAAATAAAGGTTAAAAAAAAAAAAAAAAAAACATCTTTTCTTTTTATGTGGTTTTGTAAAACTTTTTTGGCTTGATTTTTCAATTTCTGTTTTAGTCCAGGGGATTTAGTTTGCCTCTAACTATAAAACAAATTAGATTTGGTGTATTAATAGATAACAAAAAAATGGAATTTGGTATAAACAATTTATTCTGTAAAAACAGGAGCGTGTCTATGTTCCCTCAGCTCTATGTTCCCTCAGCTCTATGTTCCCTCAGCTCTATGTTCCCTCAGCTCTATGTTCCTTCAGCTCTATGTTCCTTCAGCCCTATGTTCCTTCAGCTCTATGTTCCTTCAGCCCTATGTTCCTTCAGCTCTATGTTCCTTCAGCTCTATGTTCCCTCAGCTCTATGTTCCTTCAGCTCTATGTTCCTTCAGCTCTATGTTCCTTCAGCTCTATGTTCCCTCAGCTCTATGTTCCTTCAGCTCTATGTTCCTTCAGCTCTATGTTCCTTCAGCCCTATGTTCCTTCAGCTCTATGTTCCCTCAGCTCTATGTTCCCTCAGCTCTATGTTCCTTCAGCTCTATGTTCCTTCAGCTCTATGTTCCTTCAGCTCTATGTTCCCTCAGCTCTATGTTCCCTCAGCTCTATGTTCCTTCAGCTCTATGTTCCTTCAGCTCTATGTTCCTTCAGCCCTATGTTCCTTCAGCTCTATGTTCCCTCAGCTCTATGTTCCCTAAGCTCTATGTTCCCTCAGCTCTATGTTCCCTAAGCTCTATGTTCCCTCAGCTCTATGTTCCTTCAGCTCTATGTTCCTTCAGCTCTATGTTCCTTCAGCTCTATGTTCCTTCAGCCCTATGTTCCTTCAGCCCTATGTTCCTTCAGCTCTATGTTCCTTCAGCTCTATGTTCCCTCAGCTCTATGTTCCCTCAGCTCTATGTTCCTTCAGCTCTATGTTCCCTCAGCTCTATGTTCCCTCAGCTCTATGTTCCTTCAGCTCTATGTTCCTTCAGCTCTATGTTCCTTCAGCTCTATGTTCCCTCAGCCCTATGTTCCTTCAGCTCTATGTTCCTTCAGCCCTATATTACCTAAGCTCTATGTTCCCTCAGCTCTATGTTCCTTCAGCTCTATGTTCCCTCAGCCATATGTTCCCTCAGCTCTATGTTCCCTCAGCTCTATGTTCCCTAAGCTCTATGTTCCCTCAGCCCTATGTTCCCTCAGCTCTATGTTCCCTCAGCTCTATGTTCCCTAAGCTCTATGTTCCTTCAGCCCTATGTTCCCTCAGCCCTATGTTCCCTCAGCTCTATGTTCCCTCAGCTCTATGTTCCCTCAGCTCTATTTTTCCTCAGCTCTATGTTCTCTCAGCTCTATGTTCCCTCAGCTCTATTTTTCCTCAGCTCTATGTTCCCTCAGCTCTATGTTCCCTCAGCTCTATGTTCTCTAAGCTCTATGTTCCCTCAGCTCTATGTTCCCTCTGCTCTATGTTCCCTCAGCTCTATGTTCCTTCAGCTCTATGTTCCCTCAGCTTTATGTTCCCTCAGCTCTATGTTCCCTCAGCTCTATGTTCCCTAAGCTCTATATTCCCTCAGCTCTATGTTCCCTCAGCTCTATGTTCCCTAAGCTCTATGTTCCCTCAGCCATATGTTCCCTCAGCTCTATGTTCCCTCAGCTCTATGTTCCCTAAGCTCTATGTTCCCTCAGCCCTATGTTCCCTGAGCTCTATGTTCCTTCAGCCCTATGTTCCCTCAGCTCTATGTTCCCTCAGTCCTATGTTCCCTCAGCTCTATGTTCCCTCAGCTCTATGTTCCCTAAGCTCTATGTTCCTTCAGCCCTATGTTCCCTCAGCCCTATGTTCCCTCAGCTCTATGTTCCCTCAGCTCTATGTTCCCTCAGCTCTATTTTTCCTCAGCTCTATGTTCTCTCAGCTCTATGTTCCCTCAGCTCTATTTTTCCTCAGCTCTATGTTCCCTCAGCTCTATGTTCCCTCAGCTCTATGTTCTCTAAGCTCTATGTTCCCTCAGCTCTATGTTCCCTCTGCTCTATGTTCCCTCAGCTCTATGTTCCTTCAGCTCTATGTTCCCTCAGCTTTATGTTCCCTAAGCTCTATGTTCCCTCAGCTCTATGTTCCCTCAGCTCTATGTTCCCTCAGCTCTATGTTCCCTCAGTCCTATGTTCCCTCAGCTCTATGTTCCCTAAGCTCTATGTTCCCTAAGCTCTATGTTCCCTCAGCTCTATGTTCCCTCAGCTCTATTTTTCCTCAGCTCTATGTTCCCTCAGCTCTATGTTCCCTCAGCTCTATGTTCCCTAAGCTCTATGTTCCCTCAGCTCTATGTTCCCTCAGCTCTATGTTCCCTAAGCTCTATGTTCCCTCAGCTCTATGTTCCCTAAGCGCTATGTTCCCTCAGCTCTATGTTCCCTCAGCTCTATGTTCCCTCAGCCCTATGTTCCCTCAGCTCTATGTTCCCTCAGCTCTATGTTCCCTCAGCTCTATTTTTCCTCAGCTCTATGCTCCCTCAGCTCTATGTTCCCTCAGCTCTATGTTCCCTCAGCTCTATGTTCCCTCAGCCCTATGTTCCCTCAGCTCTATGTTCCCTCAGCTCTATGTTCCCTCAGCTCTATGTTCCCTCAGCCCTATGTTCCCTCAGCTCTATGTTCCCTCAGCTCTATGTTCCCTCAGCTCTATGTTCCCTCAGCTCTATTTTTCCTCAGCTCTATGCTCCCTCAGCTCTATGTTCCCTCAGCTCTATGTTCCCTCAGCTCTATGTTCCCTCAGCTCTATGTTCCCTCAGCTCTATGTTCCCTCAGCTCTATGTTCCCTCAGCTCTATGTTCCCTCAGCTCTATGTTCCCTAAGTTCTATGTTCCCTCAGCTCTATGTTCCCTCAGCTCTATGTTCCCTAAGCTCTATGTTCCCTCAGCTCTATGTTCCCTAAGCCCTATGTTCCCTCAGCTCTATGTTCCCTCAGCTCTATGTTCCCTCAGCTCTATGTTCCCTCAGCTCTATGTTCCCTCAGCTCTATGTTCCCTCAGCTCTATGTTCCCTCAGCTCTATGTTCCCTCAGCTCTATGTTCCCTCAGCTCTATGTTCCCTCAGCTCTATGTTCCCTCAGCTCTATGTTCCCTCAGCTCTATGTTCCCTAAGCTCTATGTTCCCTCAGCTCTATGTTCCCTCAGCTCTATGTTCCCTAAGCTCTATGTTCCCTCAGCTCTATGTTCCCTAAGCTCTATGTTCCCTCAGCTCTATGTTCCCTCAGCTCTATGTTCCCTCAGCTCTATGTTCCCTCAGCTCTATTTTTCCTCAGCTCTATGTTCCCTCAGCTCTATGTTCCCTCAGCTCTATGTTCCCTAAGCTCTATGTTCCTTCAGCTCTATGTTCTCTAGGTTGTAATTACTCTGAATCATCCCTTTAAATGAGGAATAAAAATTAAACTGACTTGACTGAGTTTAATTTTGAGAAAAATCTTTGAATTAGAGAAATCATAGAACACATGGGGCAAAACATAGAAACAATGGATTCAGTGACATATTCTGATACTTCACAATTCTCCAATTGATTCAAAATGAATCCAATTTGTTTGTTTTTTTAATAATGTTTTTCACTAAAATTCATGAGACACATTCACTGTTCTCATGATTTAAAAAAGGTGAAACATTATATTTCATACAATTTTCCTTCCTGTGAAGGTGAAGTTGACAATATTATGAGAAGTAATTACCGTATTTTCCGGACTATAGAGGCACCGGATTAAGTGGGAGAAGATGGATGGAAATAAAATTATTTTTTTTAGCAATTTTGACTACTTTTAGACTTTTTAATAAATTTTAATTACCCTTTTTTGTTTTTACAGTTCTTATCTGTGGCCTTTTAATATTATATTTATTGGTGATACAAAGCGAACCTCGGGTCACAATCGTGGCGTCGGCAGGATTTGTAAACGGAGACGTGCACTTTTAAATTGTTTATTTATTGGTGCAAGAGGCTCTTAGTTATTTTAACAACAAAACAGTAGCAGGCCCGGCGTCGGACCGTGGCCCGGCGTCGGACCGTGGCCCGGCGTCGGACCGTGGCCCGGCGTCGGACCGTGGCCCGGCGTCGGACCGTGGCCCGGCGTCGGACCGTGGCCCGGCGTCGGACCGTGGCCCGGCGTCGGACCGTGGCCCGGCGTCGGACCGTGGCCCGGCGTCGGACCGTGGCCCGGCGTCGGACCGTGGCCTGGCCCCACCTGTGTGCATCTGATTGAGCCGTGTGCTTGCCTGACACTGCCTGTTTCATCTGGAGTAGACATCGACAACGAGACGCAGGAGCTCAGAGAAGTGGTGAAAAAGCTGCAAGCTGAGAATGAACGTCTAACTCAGAGGTGTCAAACTCATGTTGGTCCGGGGGCCGTATGCAGCCTACTTTGATCCCAAAAGGGCCGGATCAGAAAACTCAGTTCTCTCTTCAAGTTATTGTATTTTTCTCCGTGTCTCGTAGTGGTGTTTAAGATTATATTCCTCGAGCAACGCCACTTGTTCCAAACACACTGAGCACAGATTTCCCATTCACCTCTGTCGACAAATAAAAATTAGACTATTTTTCTTGGGAAATCCTGAACTCAGCGTCTGCTTTTCTCATTGTTTGACATTTTGCTGATGAGGGTCACGGTCGACAGTCAAAACGATCGTCCTTTAAGAGCGTTTGGAAAGAGGAAAGTCTTCATTTGTGCTGCTCTGGTGGGAGTCGCAACGCACAGAAATGCCGGAGACGCTGCTATGCTAAACGGTGCAGAAAATTAACAGAAAAATCTTAAGTATTTTAAGTATTTTAATAGAAAAATCAGCCGAGGGCCAGATTAAAGGTCTTGGAGGGCCAGATCTGGCCCCCGGGCCGCATGTTTGACACATGTGGTCTAAGAGCTGGAGATATGGACAATCCTTCACCTACTGGTGAGGGTCCCTCATCACAAACCCACCGCAGTCATGGACATTATGGCCCCACTGGGGAACGTATTCTGTATATTCCTCGGGAACACAAATGTCCAGTTTTCACAGGTAGTACTGGAGTTGGGATGAATGATTGGGTTGAGGAAGTGAGGGCGAGTCTGCGGGCTGGGTACCTGTCAGCACTTGACCAGGACTTTTGCATTTATGATCACCTTGAGGGAGAAGCAAAAGAAGAGATTCGCTACAGACCCAGGGCTGAGCGGGAGGACCCTGAATGCATTTTAGCAGCTTTGCAAGAACTTTATGGGTGTTCAAAATCCTGTGTGGCACTACAAGAGAATTTCTTTTCCAGAAAACAGTTAGAAGGTGAAACATTGCAGGAATATTCTCATGCTCTAATTTGCTTAATGGAAAAGGTCACAAAAAGTGTACCAGGAGTAATGCACCGGTTCTGTTAAGAGACCAGTTTGTAGAACATGTGTTGGACCCGTCCTTGTGTAGAGAGTTAAAACGTCTGGTGCAGTTAAATCCAGGTTACACACTGCTAGACGTGAGATGTGAAGCACTACAGTGGGAGCAAGAGCCTTCTGACACTAGAGGGCGCAGTCAGTCTGTACCTTCATTTTGTGCAGTGCGGTGCTCTCAGACTAGAAGAGTGACTGAGACTCCAGGCAGATCTCAGGACAGTTTAGCTGAGATTATGGAGCTGTTACTGAAACAACAAGAACAGATAAACTTGCTGACCCAAAATATGGTACAGATACAGAATGCCAGACCCCAAGGTTTTAACAGAGGTGCTCTCCTTATTTGCAGACAGTGCCAGCAGCCCGGTCACATCGCCCGAAACTGCCGCCAGCCACAGGGGAGTCCGAGGGTAGGGAAATTTACACAAAGGGGACAGGCCATCTCAGCCAGTCAGCAGGCGGAAAACTAATTCCTTCTGTCTTGCAGAGCCACATTGCCGAAGGGAGTGACCCTAGAAAGGTTAACCCTGCAGTTCCAAAGCTGATAGGATCGTGCCCCATGGTAACAGTGAGTCTAGGTGGGGTAGAACTGGAATGTCTGTTGGACACGGGCTCTATGGTGACTACAGTTACTGATTTTTTTGCCAGGCATTTTAAAGAAAAGCTCAACTCATGTAATTGGCTTGAACTTCGTGCTGCTAATGGTGTGGACATGTGGGCTGCCTAGAAGCAGACGTAGAGGTGCTGGTAGAAGGTCGTGGCATTTTGATGGTGAAAGATCCCCCGAGTCATTTGTATGGGGGTAGTTTTGTTCCTTTTTTATTTAAACAAACAAAAAAAATCCAAACAAAATATACAGCTTTGAAAACAAAAAAAACATGTTTACATTTTTAAGAAGGAAAAATATTTGGTTGAGTTCTGATTTTCTTTCATTTTAAATGTGAAATCTTTGAACCTCAAAATCTTTTGCAAACCAAGAGCGTTTGCTTCCAAGTTCAAATGAACGCGATGGGCGGCATCTTAAAGAGGAGAAAGGGTGGATTTCTATTGGTAGTTTGCCTCTGATTAGAGGTAAGATCTTAAACCCAACCCGACCCGACCCAAATTTGGGTCGGGTCGGGTTGGGCTTGTTTGGATTTTTTTTCTTTGTTTGAATAAAAAAGGAACAAAACTACCCCCATACATTTGCCCCAACCCGAGGTCCCAGGTATACTCGGCATGAATGTTATCCAGGAGTGTTATCAACAGCATGGTCAGTGTTTGAACTTCCCTTTGTCACAGATGTTCCCTCCCTCTGGCTTAGTGCATTTCAACACTGCCAAAGGGCTCAGGTAGAAACAGGCCCCTGAAGCAGCTATGGTGAGGATAAGGGGTCGGACCAGTGTGCATTCCGGGACAATGAAGATAGTGCCGACCACATGTCCCCAAGGCAGGTTTGGTCTTAGTGAGTCGGGGCTTTTTGAACCATTCACCGGCAGGTCCTCCCTCCCAGCAGGTGTAGTTGTATCCACTGCTATGGTGACGGTGCACCGAGGAACTGCCTACATCCCAGTGTTGAATGTGAGCACCACAGATGCTGTGCTCCATCCCCGTACAGCAGTTGGCATGTTGAGTCCAGCAGACATAGTCAGTCTACCAGAGGGCATCACTGAAGTTCTAGGCTCTAGTGAACCAGTGGGGGCTCACAGGCAGTGCAGGCAGATCCAGTAGAGACTGTAGATCTGTCCACCCTCTGTGATAGAACAGGATGAGGTCAGGCGCCTGCTTACAGAGCACAGTTCTGTACAGTTCTGTTTTCACCACAAGTGACAGTGAGTTGGGTTGTACGGATCTAATTAGTCATGAGGTTTTATTTTGAATTTTACTATTTTAAACCTAATTTGGCCATTTTTTTTTATCATTGAGGAAATAAAAGAATTTTTTTTAGCAATTTTGACTACTTTTAGACTTTTTAATAAATTTTAATTACCCTTTTTAACGTCACGTCTCTGTTGTTTTGTTTTTACAGTTCTTATCTGTGGCCTTTTAATATCGTATTTATGTGTGATACAGAGCGTACCTCAGGTCACACTAAGCTGTTTCTGTTTTCTATAAGCACACAGGGCAGTATCTGTGGAGTGATGAGCGCGAAAGCCGAACTGTAGTAGATGTAACGAAGGTTGAGTGTTTTCCAAATGAGCTGTAAGCAGTTTGACCTCCCATTTCTCAGCTGTTTTTGATATAACAGGAAGTTTGCTTATAGGTCGATAATGAGCCATGTCCATTTTAGCACCTGATTTAAAAACTGGCGTCACAGCTGCCACTTTCCAGTCAGTTGGACTACAGAGTGTTTGAAGGACATATTAAGAAGGTGGGGAACTGGCTGTAGAAGAGGATCCTTGAATTCTTTCAAGAAATTTCTGTTTAGGCCAAATGCATCTAGTAGCCAGTAATTCATTTTGCCACTTCGTGGTCTGAAATCTCAGCGATTCTGAATAACGCCTGATCAGGGCCGCTGACATTAGCAGAGCAGTGTTTTTGATGAGGGAACGATGGTAACATGGTAGAAAGCTCCAAAAAGTAGATTTTGCAGAATACAGCCTTTAATGACAGTTCTGTTTTGCTAAATCCCCAGGACAGGTGACCTGTGTGTTGCTGAGCAGTGCCTCTCTTTCCTGGATAAATGTTTGGAGGAGACTTGTCTGAACATCTGGACTGTGGCAGTAGGACTCCTGGCTCCAGTCGCGTGGCCTCATCAATGGAGATTACGAACCACCAAACCCTGCCACAGAAGCACCACAGCGCCCCCTGGGACACATCCAGGCTCATCTCATTTACTAAGTGGCATAAATACCAGAAGGATGTTCGGCCTATAGCTTTTCTTGAGTCTTTCCCACATGTAAACGATAAATAAAGAGACATGTAAAAAGTGCTATTTTTTCTGCAGATGTAAACAGGATTCAGTTAAGCTGAATCCAACATCTGGGGATTTTCATCATCACCTCCATGATGTCCTCCTCCTTTTCTTGCCTCTAAAGTCCTGCTGCTGCTGCCTGACCTCTACTGAGAAAACTCACATGTTCCTCTTTGAACATCAGGCATCTGCTGTGCGGCACATTGGAATCTGAAAGTTCATAGTTTCCACTTTGCAGGAAGAAGCTTTCTCATCAAAACCAGCATGAGCAACTAGAAAACTGTAGCTTAAGAGTCATTCAGGCAGCTTTCAGTTTTGTAAATGTAATGGTGCACAGTAAGAAAACAGAAGTGTCTTTATTCATAGCTGTTGGAAAGCTACAGTGAGCTGTTCCATAGGAAGTTTAGAGCAGGTCACTGCAACAAGATGAAGACCAAACCCATGTTTCCACACATGCACTGGATTATCATTCAGTGCAGTAGTTTGCTTAATGATACGGCCCTTGTTTATTATAAAAAATAAAATAGTTTATTTTCGTTGGAGAATTGTTAAAGGTTTTGGGCGTCTGCAGATTTTTACTCACATCTGCTGTATTTGTGTATAAAGTTCTACATTTCATCTTAAAGCATTTGTCAAACAAAAGTGAGTGAGTCTGAATTCATGCAGTTCACTCTGAACAAAGAAAAACCTGGTTTTAGTTTGCAGTATTTCTCATGTGCAGTGCAGCAGCTTTAACATGTCTGTATTTACCAACACTCATGTTGTAGTTTTTATTTGAGTTTTAGTGTAGTTGTATTAAAAAGGCCTGTACCACATACTGGGACTGTGACGTCTGTACTGTGTTCACTCGATGATGTTCAGCATTAAAATCTGAAACCTGGAGCTGTTTTATGTGGAATAACTGCATTACTATAAAATACACTTATGCTTTCAGTGTTATATTTTATGTAACTATACCAAAGTTGACTTTTTTTATTTATTTATAAGCACATAAACCCAGATATGTGTATTTATTTATTCTTCTTTAATAAATCATTTGTGTGATGTTAACAATGAGAAATATTCCACTTGTCTGTTACAAAGTGCTTTGCTGTGGGGTTTGGCGTTTGTTGCATAGAATTAGTTTTTTTTATATTAAACTGTATGGGACAGACTTGAGTAAGTCCGTAACACATGTTTTTTTGCTCAGTCAACTTAAAATCCTGAGCAAGAAAAAGGAGATTTATTTCAGGTAAACCTAAAGGATGTTTTCTTTCCTTGTGCCAGTAGACTTCAGTGTGAGTGATCGAACTGTTCATTCTGAAGGCCATTTTTATTTAATTTCTCAGTAAAATCGTCATGGTTGTTTTGTATAGTCCTGTCTCTAATATTTAATTTATTATGTAAATGTGGGTCTTTTGTTCTGTCAATTAAATCTCACAATAATGAAAAAGATGAAGTAATAAAATGTCTTGGAAAAAGCAGTAACCTCAGAACTACTGTTTTAAATCCACACTGTTCAGGCTGCAGCTGTGTCCATCTGATCATCTGCACTGTTTCATTTTGCTGGTATATTTATCTGTACAGAAGATTGGGTTTAACTATGGGTTTTTTTTATATTTTTATTTTGTCTGTTAATTTGCCATTAAATGTACAATGCACAGAAATGATTTGGTGAAGTTTATTGAAATGAATATTGTGACAAACATACTGTACATTTGGTTCATTTAGTAAAGCAACATGAAAGTCAGAACCTGAACCTTCCTGCAGAGACGTCAGACTGCACAACATGAACCTTTGATTTCTTCAAAGTATTTCACCTGTGTGGGGTGGTACAGATCTTATCGACCTTCCACTTTTGCCAAGTCAAGATGCAGAATGTTTCACGCTCAAATTTGTTCCTGCTACAAATGACTTTAACCTTTGTCTTTGTTTTGTAAATGTGGAAACGCTGCTGCTGATCAGATCTGACGTCTTTGTCATCTGCAGCCCACAGACGCTGTTCTGAGTGCACATGTGGGCAGTCTCCTGTCTTCCGCTTATTTGTTTTTTATAAAGTCACTGTGGTAAGAGAAAGGTCTCGTCATCCACCAGGGAGCTCCAGAGTCCAGCACCAGTCATTTATTGTTCTCATTTTTCTTGGTTATTTTGTAAATGCAGCAGACAGTGAACAGATACTGATATTACTGACATGCAAGTAAAGAACAAACATATGAGCTATAATAATAATATATGAGAAATGACAAATAAAAATGTATAAATGAACCCAACCAAGAAAAGATGAACGTTTTCTATTCTTTTACAAATAGTCGAGCTGTTGCATCAGTCATTCTGAGATGAGTAATGTGGCATGTTTTGCACTGAGGAACAGAGTTAGATATTGCATTTGCCCTTGTGGTTTAGTGGAGGTGGAACCACAATGTGCAGTGAGGTGTTTAGCATTAAAATGTGAAACAAAACAGTCCAGACCTGCCCCAGAATACATTCAACAACAAACAACACATTTTGTTCTTAAAATTTTGTACATTTTGATATTGTTGTTCCCATACAATGTTTTTTAATTTTTTTCAATCAATCAATTGTAAAGCACTTTTCATACAGCGATTAAAAACAATCCCAAAATACATAAAACTACACAAAGTAAAGCGTGAGACTGAACACAGGTGAACCAGATGAGAAGAGGAGCGTCTACTCCAGGAGCAGAGCCGTCCACCACCGCCAGGGGCCCAGGGGAGAGGGACACACCGGGGACAGAACCCGACCACCGCTCCTGATGCAGAGGGCCCCTAATATAGGCCTCAAATAAATATAATAAAATGTGCATAATAAAAAAACAAAAGTATAAAACATGGGTCTTGAGCCAACTCTTAAAAACATGAACGTTCTCTGAGCTCCTCCTGCAGGTGGTCCCATAGGCAGGGGCCCCTCCCTGAGGATGTGTCCTGACTTTGGGATTGACCAGGAGCTGCCGGAGGAGTTCAGAGTTCACGAGGGTTTTTCTAGGGTAAAAGCAATTCTGAAAGATAAGAAAGCTCAAGACCATTAAGATATTTAAAAACCAGTAAAGGAACTTTCAAACTGATCCTGAAACTCACCGGGAGCCGATGCAGTGATTTTAAAACTGGTGTAATGTGGTCCTCCCCCCTCTGGTCCTCGTCAAGACACGAGCTGCTGAAGTTTGTAATAATTGTAAACCTGAAATCCTCTTTTTGGGGAGAGCAGAGAGCAGAGCATCAGTGTCTCCACGGTGAAGAGAGGGAGAATGGGGCGGACTCTGGCTGTGCTTTTTAGGTGACAAAAACCTATTTTCGTGATGTTCTTAAATGTGGAATAAAAGTCAGGTCAGAGTCAAGAATGACCCCCGGGTTTTTCACTTGAGGAGATGGGTTAAAAGACTGGGCCTGTAGGTGGAGTAAAAGTTTCTCTCTGAACCAGGACCAATTTGTGAACCAATTTTGCTCAGGACCAGTGACTAAAACATCAGTTTTGTCCTGGTTAAGCTGGAGGAAGTTTTCTGCCATCCAGGATTTGATATTTAGAATGCAGTTAAAAGGGGCTGCCCCAGGCCTCTTCCTCTGCATCCCTCATTTACATTTACATTTACATTCTTTTTGTGGTTTAGAATATCAGTTAGTTGCACATCTGTGTTTCACAGTGTTTGCACATTTCTTGTTGTTTTAGCGCTGTAGCTGGTGCAGTAAAAGGGTTCACAAGACCACAGTTCAGCTCTATGTTACTTTCTAGCATGTAAATG
Source organism: Odontamblyopus rebecca (assembly GCA_030686955.1). Taxonomy (NCBI): domain Eukaryota; kingdom Metazoa; phylum Chordata; class Actinopteri; order Gobiiformes; family Gobiidae; genus Odontamblyopus; species Odontamblyopus rebecca. Next base: position 34,360,306 of record CM060673.1, read on the forward strand.
TTTTTAATATAAAACTGAACATAGCGTTTGTGATCATTTATGAACTTTTCTTACACACACCGCCTCTTTGGTTTACCTCTTGCCTTTACACTTGTGCAGGCAATACTCAACATCTAATCTACACTGTGTAACCAGCATCCAAACCACAACCACATCCTTTTTCTACACAGCAGTGCTCCTCTCATCCAGGCTGCTGGTCTGAGAGTACTGAGAGTACACCGACCCCCCGGCACGGTCCTGGGGTAAGAGCACCTTGATAAACCTGCACAGGCTACAAGGGGCTCTGTTGATCAACCTCATCAAATGTCTCCTAAACTTTTGTCCCACAAACACATATAAAATAGGGTTGAGACAGCTGTGAGAGTAGGACACCGCCTCTGTTATCGGTAAAGCGAGAGCGATGGCTTGACTGCTGCTACATCCTGCATAGATATTCAAAAACTCCAGCGCTCTGAAGAAGGTCACAACATTATAGGGGACCCAGCAACAGAAGAATACAGCGACGACTATGAGAACTAACCGGATTGCTTGTTTTTTTGATGTCTGACTTGACATTAAGCTCCGGAGAATTTGAGAATAACAGAAACCCATGATTAGCAATGGCACCAATAGCCCTAAAACGTTTATTTTGAAAAAACTAAACACTCTCCAGAATTGTTTGTGATCTTGGTGGTAAAAAGGGTAGCACACTGTTGTTTTATTGTCCATGCGTTTTTGTTTAAGATAGAGAACATCAGGGAAAGATGCACAAAATCCCGCAATCCATATGACCCCAGCTGCAATCATGCCAAAGGAGCGCGTCCTCGCCCTCATCGCATAAACAGCATGGACTATGGCCAGATATCGGTCAATGCTCATGAGGCAAATGAAGAAGATGCCGCAGTATAAAACAATGTGGTAGACGCCCAGGACGAGTTTGCACATTTCATCTCCAAATATCCACTGGTCCCGGGCTTGGTGTGCGAGGAAGGGCAGGGTGCAGGCCAGGAGGAGGTCCGCCACAGCCAGGTTCAGGAGACAAACATCAGTCATGCTCCGAAGACGGACGCCGAACGCAATCACCCAAAGGACCAAGGAGTTTCCCAGAATGCCGAGGACAAAGAAAACGGCGAAGAGGACGGTGAGAAGGTAGGCTACATGCTGCTTATATTCACAGGGTGCAGAGTTCTTCACATCTTCAAGGTAATCAAGGTAATCAGGGTAATCAGGGTAATCAGGGTAATCAGGGTAATCAGGGTAATCAGGGTAACTGATGGATGTGTTCGGAACACTGCAGAAAAGAAACATTAGATTTGGGGTTTAGCATAGAGATGTCTTGGGGCAGTGTCATTATAGAATTCATTTATTGTATTCTAGGGATGTAATAATAACTGAAATATCATGAGGTTATATCGTCAAAGGTCTCACAATAATATTGTTGATCATAACAATATATCGAATCCCAAGTCTCTTTGCTTCAATGAACAGTTCTGATGCAGAAATAACTAAAAAAACAGAGGGAACTACATAGACCATGATCCTTTGCTCTGTTTCAGTGCAGACGACATGAAGAAATAACTGTTCTAAGCACTTTTGGGTTAAGTCTGTGAAGCATTTTTAGAGGAAAAAGGAGCAGATTCACAGTTTTGTGCCTCCACAAAATATTGTAATAAATCTGTTGCAGTGAGATGCTTATGGTGAAAATCTGGTCCAGATTTGGATTTTGTTTCATCTCTAATGATAATAAATGTTGTACCAAATGACTGGTCAAAGCATTTTAGAGTCAGTCTTATTCTGTAGAATATCGTAATATCGTGAACTTTCCCACGATATTGTGATAAATATTATATGAGTGAAGTTCATACTGTGACGATATCATACGGTGAGGATATGGTGACAGTCCTGTTGTATTCTGAAGTCTGCCACTGAAAACACATTCACTGAAACAAATACCAGTGTTTTTGTTGGACTGAAATTTAAATAATACTTTAAATATGTGTTCAAATTTATTGCTCGATGATCTTTTTTACTTTAACTCGCTCAAAGTCCTGTGTCTCTAAGTTCGAGAAAAACAATCTGGTCGATAATTTGTCGCTGAAAATATCGTACATTTCATAGTCTTCAAACTCTAAAATTTTATGATTTAGTCGACTTTTACATTTTGAAAATCATGTTCAAAGTAAACAACTCTCTCTTGTCAAAATCATTACAGAAAATGTTCAACATCCACAACAGCCCATCTGAGCTCAGAGGTACAGCACCTTTAACAGGCAGAAAATCAGAACAAACATTATGAACTGTTGTGTATCTGTTAAAGGGCCGAAGCTCTGGAACAACTGTACAGGAGACTGAAGACTGTGCACTGCTGTCTTCTGCTTTAAAAAGAAATGAAAACTCTGAGCAGATACATGAACTATGAGACTTGGTTTGTGCTGTAGTCTCTGCCGCACTGTTACTAATGTGTTTGGTGCTCATGTGTTTGCTGTATTTATGAACCAGTGCCCAGATGATGCAGTGAGGAGTAAAGGTAAAGCAGAATAAGCTCAAGTCATATGTTAAATCCAGAATATCCTTGTGACTGAAATCAGTCAGTCACAGTATGATGCCTCATGTGTCTGATATGATCGTAGGTAAAACATCATGAAGACATATTGTACAATATGTTCATAGGAACTGACCTCGTTGTGGGATTATTCTTCATGAGAATCGTCAGTGTGGTTGAAGCCGCACTCCAGTGTCTGGAGGAAATAGAGATGATCCACATGCTCAGAAAAGTGGGGATAAAAACAAAAGCCCAACAATAATATACTTAATGTTCTGGTTCAATGTAAATATGAAAATGCTGTCATTATATCAGCCATTTGAGAGGCACATTACTGTTTATAACAGTGTCTATAGACTGATTCACCATCTCATCACACTGGATTCAAATGTGCAAAATGCTGTTATGAACTATTAATGATTACTACTATATATTATTTTGAATTCTAAATTGTTCCATGTGTAAATGTTTTATAAAACAGAAGTATGTGTAAAATCTTACCTGCTGGTGGTTGAGTTCATCTTGCAAATGAGGGTGGGCTTGTACATTTTGACTTGTGTTATAGAGACTCATTTCCTTTAACACAACCACAGATCTGACTTTAACCACAGTCCACATATATCTACCTGATACATGCACTTGTGTGCATCTGCTGAACATATTTAACAGGCTGTAATAGAAGCAAATAAATCAAAAGCAAATTTGAAAAAAAAGTGAGAAAGTTCATTTAAAATGTTATTTTATTTGTATAACATGCAGAAATATTTGACAGAACATGACTACACTGCTTCTCAAAAGGACATTTGATTTATTTATTTATTTATTTTTTGCATTGTAAAACATACATGATTATGAATCACTGCAGGAACAAGTTGGTTCTTAGCCCAGTGAAAAGTAAAAAGGGCGATGATGGAAAGGCTGATGGAGCTGCTGCAGTGGAGACTGGGTATATTTTTATATGTTAAAATGATGGTTTTACTCATTTGCACACAACACCTGTGTTATTGTGCTGAGTGGATTAATACTCAGATCTCCCAGTGTTAGTGGTCTCTCTCTCTGATGTGTCTTTGTGGCTGGCCGGGGCCCTTCTCTGCTCTCTCTTACATCTCAGTAACACACTGCTCATGGACTTCCTAAACTTCTCCCCCACAAACGCATATATAATTGGGTTAACGCAGCAGTGCAGCAGTGCAAGGATCTGACTCACCACAAGGGCCGTGTTAATTCTCTGGTCATTTAAACAGGAGTTCAGAATGTCGTACAGCTGAAGCGTTTGGAGGAACACAGTGATATTGTACGGCACCCAACACACAACAAACATACACACAATGATCAGTATGAGCTTTACTGCTTTGTACCTGTTGGAATTCCTGGCTTTGGAAAGTACTATTAGAATTTTGACATAGCAGAATAACATAACTGGCAGGCAAACAAACAAACTGACAATGTTCTCACTAAAGTTTCTAAATTTCTTCCAGAAATTCACACTTTCATCTGGATAGAGTGGTCCACATTTAAGATACACAGAGACATCATCTTCATCCACACTGGCGAATATGACCTGGGGGGTCGCCATGACAACAGATGTAATCCAGATGATGAGGCTGATAATAACTCCATAGTGGAGTGAGCGGGTCCTCATGGCTGTGACAGCGTGGACAATGGCCAAATAACGGTCCACACTCATGAAAGTGACAAACAGGGTTCCACTGTACAGGCCCAACTGGAAGACAGAGAGAAACATGGAATGAATATGTCCACAGCTTTAAGTAAGCCCAGTCTGACCTCTGACCTCTGAAGATAAGCAGGCTTTGGCCTGGTGGGGGATAGATGCTCACTATCACTGCATTCTTGGGTAAGACACTTCCTCCACCTGCAGTGTCCATGCACACTGGTATAATAGGCCTTTTCCACCAGCACTGTTTAGCACAGCACAGCACAGGACACACTCTGTGCTTTTTGACTGGGGGTTGGATGTAGGAGCCGTTAGGATTTTCCGTACCTGCTTCAGAGTGGTTCTATGGACAGACTGCTCCACTGATTGGTCAGAGGAAATGTCATATGTGCGACGAAGCTCGAGGATCTTTAAATAATCACTCACTGTGTATAAAAAACACACTGACAACACGACAACAGCGAACACGACAAACTACAGAGCAAACAGCAGCAGCAGTGACACCTCGATGTCATCCAATTTTACTGCCTAAAAATGACCCCTGCTACTCCACCCACTTCGAGGTGGTAACGACTGCATGGAAAAGCTTCACCGTGTAGTGCTGTGCCGTGCCGTGCCGTGCTGTGCTGAGCTGTGCTGAGCTGTGCTGAGCTGAGCTGTGCTGAGCTGTGCTGAGCTGTGCCGTGCTGTGCTGAGCTGAGCTGAGCTGTGCTGAGCTGTGCTGGTAGTGTAGTAGAAAAGCCCTATAACAGTGCGTCTGTGCAAATATGGGACACATGGAAATGAGGCCATACTGCAGCCTGGCCTGCTGACAGCATGTGGCTATATTATGTATAAACAATCCACAGCATTGGCCATGTCGGGTATGTGCTCTTTACATTTTAGAATGACATGTAAGTATCCTAGTATGGTGAGGTAGTGCACTGTGTTTGTTTGATGTTTCCTAGTCTGCTGTAGCTTTGTTTCCTCCTCACCTGATAAACTGCTGTGGTGAGTTTACATGAGACGAGGCTCTGTGAGTTTAAGGCCCACACCGGGAGGGAAGCCGCCATTATGAGATCTGAAGAGGCCAGGTTCAGGAGGCACACATCCGTCACAGTCTTCAGCTTTATGTGTCGGAAAAGAACCCACAAAACCATGGCATTTCCTGAAGAAGACATGACAGCAGGTAAAGCCTAAGAATGAACATCTACAAAGAGAAAATGACCATATTTAATAGTTTTAATGTTAACAAAAATAGGAGTTGTACCCACCCAGCACACCAAACATGAACACAACGTAGAGCAGAGCCGGCTGAGCACTGGTGTCATGACTCGTGTCACATGTGCCATAATCATAGTCATAATCTGTGTCATTTTCAGAGCAGTTCATTCTGATCTGAAAGAAGAACATACAGAACACTCACACAGGCCATTTGAAGAAATGCAAATGCAACGAATGTAAATTCAAACAACCACACAGCACATTCAGAGTGTCCTTTTCCAACAGGCCAAAATATTCTACAGAATAACAAGAGTGACTCTAAAAGGCTTTGACCAGTCATTTGGTACATTTATTGTCATTAGAGATGGAACGATTTCCAAATCTCTCTGGACCAGATTTATTACAATATTTTGACTGTGAATCTGCTCCTTTTTCCTCTAAAAATGCTTCACAAAGAATGAAGATGTAAAAGTGCTTAGAACAGTTATTTCTTCATGTTTCTGCACTGAAGCGGAGCAAAGGATCATGGTCTATGTAGTTCCCTCTGTTTTTTTTTAGCTATTTCTGCATCAAAACTATTCATTTAAACAAAGAGACTTGGGATTCGATATATTGTGATGTCCACGATATTATTGTGAGACTAGAGATATTGTAATTATGCCTTCAGATTTCCTGATAGGTTTAATTTATTACACCAAAATATAGTTAAATCCTTCTCTTCATACTTCATTCTAGCCTATTATTTCCTGCTTGTTAATCAATTCCATTAGAACTCAGCGCTACTTCCTGTATTTAAACATTTTCTTTCAACTTTTCTTAAAAAATTGCCCCTAAACTGGTGTAAATCTATGATAAAAGTTTAACACATGTACTTTCCCACCAGGAATTAAGTAGAAAAACATTTGCATTTTAACGGTTACATTATGCACTTCCCACTCACAGTAATCCAGACGTTTACTACTTTATCCCCATGTTTGTCTTTGTATTAAAATTAATAATAAACGAATAACATAAATAGTATAATATATTTTACATTATTCTACAAAGCTTCTGAAATAATGTTCAGACTCATTTGGCATTTTTGTTTAGTTTGATCATTTTAGTGGCTTTAATTGTGACTGATCCACTCTCCTCACAGGGGCAGAAATATTTTAAGATTGTATTTAAATGTATTTTTTCAGTACTTAGTTATCCAGAGCTTTCAGCATTTCATCCACATTTAATATGATGTCAACTTATTGTTCTCAAATACAAAGAAACTTAAAAATAGGTTTGACGTAAATCTACGGAAACATTTTCATTTGTAGTTTCTCTTCACAGAAATCCAGGCACCAAAAGCCACAGAAATTACGCTACTATAATAATGTGCTTTTGTCATCGCCCCTGACTTCCCTTAAACTGACCATAACCAGAAAGTCTTATCTAAAACCACATTTTTTGAACATTAAAAACAAAAGTTAACCACCTGCCACTCGTGACACCCCCTCGCTCCCCATTTCCTGTGGGTGACACTTCTGTACACCTCAAAACAACAGCTCAGACCTCCAGTTAAACAAGAGAAACTGCAGTAACACTTTACAATAATTACACCTTATTTAGCCTTAATAACTGCTAATTAAGGTAGAAATTAAGTGGTTACTAAGCCTGAATGACCTTTAAATCAGTGTTTGTTCATGAATTAAGTCCTTGTTCATGCTTTATTAAGGCTAAATAAACATTAGTTCTTGTAAAGTGTTCCTGAAAATGCTCACCAGTGAGTCCCCTTAATCCTTGCTCTTTCAGCTCTTGTGGTGTGATGGATTCATTTTGCTTCGGCGGCTTTGCTGTGTGTCAAATCCTGTTGTGTTAAGATCTACTTTGCACTTTTTTTCTGCACCGTGCTGTCTGAAGGCGTGAAGTTCCTCACACATTACACCTGATCTATGAGCGGAAAGTGTGAACTAAAAAGTGTGACCTAAAATAACAGAGTCAGAGCCAGGGTAAATATTCGATATTTGTAGTGGACTTAACGTCTCCATAAAGAGGTTTTTTCTGGAATGTTATACTAAGAAAACTAAATGATCCAAAACTACAAGTTTACAAAACATATTAACAATTATATTTGATGCCACAAATAGTCAGAATTCTTCAATTATATTTGAGTTTGCTGAAAAGTTCCATAGACGACCACTCTGTTCCTTTTTCTGTTCTGTTTGTGACACTAAACTCAATCATTTGCCAATTCTGCATTCTGCATGTTTGTGCCTTTTATACTTTATGTAAAATATGTAGAATATACATATTTTACATAAACTATAAAGAAAGGAGCAAACATGCAGAAAAGGAGGGAGAAATATTCATATTTGTACATGTACAAGCAAACATACAAGTAACAATCTGTTTAATAAATGTATGTACACAAATCGGCTTCCTGTGAAATGAGAACAGGAATTGGAGAATTGGAGAAGTCACATACAGCAAAAGCACTGCTCAGATCTTCAACTCACAGGATTGAAGTAGTGACTGATCAGCTCTGGGACATGACTGAACTCAGTCTGACTGAACTGTCAGACCGTCTCTGCTGGAGTGGGGCTCACACCAGCAGCTTCCTCCACATCTTCAGGGATCTTCATGAATGTCCTGCAAAGGTGTAGATGATGGGGTTCAGACAGCAGTGGCTGAAGGCCACAGTCTGTGTCACTGAAGTGGAGAGTCTAAAGTTTGTGTCCAGTTGACGACAGTCTGTGTTTACACCTTCAAGAAACCAAACATCCATAGAAACTGTTGGCAGCTGTAGATCACAGGTCTGCTGCTCTTCTCAGAGTCAGAGTCTGAATAGTTGTGGGTTCAGAACAAAAATATATTAAAAACAATGAGCCTTTCACAAAGTATTTAGTGCACTGAAGATTAAATGACAAACAGACTGGAAGTTACAAAGAAAGAATCTTTTATTAAATTTCCTGTCAGTACTAATTCTGAACATGATTTGGAAACCATCATATAAGCTCAGCATCACAACAAAATGACATTATGTGGAAAGACTTATTCAATATAGTCCCGTTCAGTCGATATACGGGACTATCAACTATAAAACCTGGCAACAAGAAATCTAAAACTGATTAGTTTAGTTTTGGAGTTAGTGGCTGCTCCACAGTAAGAAAATGTCGGCTGTGTCCATAGACTGTGTAAAAGAAGTGGACTAAGTGAGCGTGACGTCACCCACAGCGTTTAGCACCGCTCAAATGAGGCTCACGATGCTAACGGCTACAGGGGCAAATCTGGAGCCAGGCTCTGTGTTATGAACAGGGTTTTTTTGACAGACAAAATAGTGAAAAAAAAATTTCAGGATCTTGTGTGGTGGGTTCATACGAACATTTTAAGACCAAAATGATGAGGCTCAGTGCAGCAGGTCCAGAGAGAGGAGCGATCAGATGCCAACGTAAGTCAGTGGGGAAAAAGGGAGAGAAGAAGCCGGAAGAGCCTCCTGGAGCACTTCCTGTTTGGCACGCGGCGGCTAACGGGTTAGCTATGTCCACTCATATATACGGACTATAGCTGTATATGAAGAGTATGTTATGTTATCTATTCCAGAATTTAGTGAAAATAAATTATTTGGTTTATTCAAATTCTAAATGCAAAAAGTAATATAGCCGCAAGCAGCAATGATTGGCCCTTGCATGTGCCTACACCACGCCCTGCACCCCACTTTAACTCTATTCACTGTAAACCTGAACCACGACTCTAACCCCCAGCCCCAATACCTAACCCTAACTGTAACCCTAACCCTAACTGTAACCCTAACTGTAACCCTAACCCTAACTGTAACCCTAACTGTAACCCTAACTGTAACCCTAACTGTAACCCTAACTGTAACCCTAACTGTAACCCTAACCACTGCCCCAACCCCAACTACAGACAAGTTTAGTAAGCAAAAGGGAACAGAAGTATTTACACTGAAGGGTCTTTTGAACACTGTCTTTAACTAATTAACCAAATGAGTTTGTTACAACACCAAATGTGTTTCTAAAAGATAAATAATCACACAATATTTTAATTTCCTTTGCAGGAATAATTGGAGTTGAGTTGAATAGTTCGTATAAAGAAGGGGCTATTCAAAAAACATATCCAAAAGGAAACACTGCTTATGCTGTGCCTGTTGAGGTCAAGTTTAGGTTGCGGCAGTTGACTCATCTTAATATGGAACAGAACGTCTTCATTTTCAGCCACACAGTGGTATTTCACTAGGACTGTGCCACAACAGTGGAATTTCAGTTAAGATATTTCTTGACCAGGATAGATGTGATGTGAGGGGAGTCAGGGCGGGGCTCTGTCTCCAGTGGTCGGCTGGGGCCTTTGTAGATGATGAGGTCTTCAGGCCGAAGGATGAACGAGAGACACGGGGTGGGAGGGAGGAGGTCCAGAGAATGGAGACAAACGGTGTCGATAGGCCTGGATGAATTAGACTTGTGGGTAACTGAAGGTGTGGTTGAGCTGAGGTTGGCTGGACAGGAGCAGGGGGAGGTTGAGGCGTGGTCCTGCTCCTGAACCTCAGAAGACAATTAAATAGAATCCATTTTGCTGTTCACCATGAATCCACTTAAAAATGAGCTGTGTGTAGAACAGTGCATTATTTACATTTTGGTGTTTAAGGAAATTGTTCAGGTTTCCCATAAGGGCCGTGTGTTCACTGTGGTGTGTGACATTACGGTGTTGGTGAAGAATGCAGTGTGCCGCTCAAACAGGGCACAACGTGTGTGAACGCTGAGGCTCAGCAGAAGTGTGGAACGGAGGCTGAAAAGTGTCCACATCCACTTAGGCACAGATGTCAAACTTTTGGAATAAAGGCTACGTCTAAGTCAGGGAGCGTAGACTTTCCTGGACACACAGTCCCACCTCAACACCTCAGGACTCTTGAAATGCTACAGGCTTCGAACACCAGATGTAGCAGCAAATGTGAAGACCTTCAGAGTGAAAACTCTGAGGGTGTGAACCAGTTCATCACCAGAGAAACACCAGAGTGGAGCACAAGTGAGGCGTTTCCTGTTGTGTTCACCTGGCGCCCCCTAGAGGCTGCTGTGATGCTGCAGGACACACTTTGGGCACACTTCCTCTCCTTAAACTGCCCTGACACAGATCTGCTGACCCTCCCTGTCCAGTCCACCTGTGAAACTAAGACCTTTGACTGCGTCCCGATGGCTGCTGAGAAGAGCAGTGGAGATGGTGCTGGAAAACTGCAACAGTTTACTGCAGCAAAACTTGAACTTCTCTTGGGATCAAAAAAGTTCTTTCTCTAAATGTGTCTGACATTTCTGTTTTTGTACTTTTTATGTTCTTTTTCACACTAACACAAGGAACAAACTATTTACAACATAATGTTTTTTTGGCTGGTTGTTTGTTTGCAGGACTCCGTCCAGCTCCTCTTGTGTTCCTGAAGCACAAAGAGAAAAGCATCAGGTCTTAAAAATAAAAGTATTTGCATGTAGGAGGAAATGGCCTCTGTGCCTCACTGGACCTTTTCTAGTCTTTCCAGTCCTTCTTGCACTCCTGTAGGTAGTCCTCCATCTGCACCACCCAGTCCGGCCTAGGTCCAGGGAACAGGAGGGCAGTTTCCACCTTCACCCGCGGGTCAGGAGGGGCAGGGGCAGGGGCAGAGGAGTGAAGCCGAGGAACCTTAGCAGGGCTCAGGGCGCTTCTGAAACCGAGGAGCAGAGCGAGGAGACCTGAAACCAGAGAGCAAAGCATCAGGGAGAGGAATTATCTGAAGCCCCCCGGGAGCAGCAGCAGTGGTGGGCACAGGGCAGCGGGCAGCAGCTACTACACCTACTGCTACTACTACACCTACTGCTGCTACTGCTACTACACCTACTGCTACTAGTAGTACTACTACTACTACACCTACTGCTACTACACCTACTGCTGCTACACCTGCTACTACTGCTACACCTGCTACTACACCTACTACACCTACACCTACTACACCTACACCTACTACACCTACACCTACTACTACTACTCCACCTACACCTACTACTACTACTCCACCTACACCTACTACTACTCCACCTACTACTACTACTACTACTCCACCTACTACTACTACTACTACTCCACCTACTACTACTACTACTACTCCACCTACTACTACTACTACTACTACTCCACCTACTACTACTACTACTCCACCTACTACTACTACTACTACTCCACCTACTACTACTACTACTATTACTCACCTACACCTACTATTACTACTCCACCTACACCTACTATTACTCCACCTTACTACTATTATTACTATTTACCTACTACTATTATTACTACTACACCTACTACTACTACACCTACACCTACTACTACACCTACTACTACTACTACTCCACCTACTACTACTACTACTCCTCCACCTACTACTACTCCACCTACTACTACTACTACTACACCTACTACTACTACTACTACACCTACTACTACTACTACTACACCTACTACTACTACTACTACTACTACACCTACTACTACTACTACACCTACTACTACTACTACACCTACTACTACTACTACTACTACTACTACTACACCTACTACTACTACTACTACTACTACTACTGCTACACCTACTGCTACTACTACTACTACACCTAGTACTACTACTGCTACTACTACTACTACTACTACACCTACTGCTACTACTACTGCTACTAATAATAATCATCATCATCATAACCCACAATAATATTTCAAACAAACACTGCCCAATCCTCATAGCACCCGACCCCCCCTATGAACCCCTCTGCAGGTGGAGCCCACAGGAGGGTGGACATTATGGTCCTTGATGTTAGTTCAGGTGCTGCATGTTTTGGGTTGATGGGGGAAACCGGAGCACCCAGAGGAAACCCATCCAGACACAGGGAGAACATGCAAACTCCACACAGAAAGGCCCGGGCGACCCGGGGATCGAACCCGCAACCTTCTTGCTGTGAGGCCTGAGTGTTGCCACTCAGCCACCGTGCCGCCAAATTAGTTTAAATGACTTTTATTAAAAACAAACGTCCAGCTCTGTTTTAAAGTCAGTAAAGGCCTTAAACCCAAATAAGTTTCCAGAACCCAAAGTTGATGAACTTAGAAGTCACAATCTTCCAGAACTAAAAGGTCGGACTTGCTGCTTGTACAAAACAGATGAATTAAAAGTGCTTATTTAGCTCAACTTAAATATTTGCAGTTTATTTGACTAGTTTTCTGTTAAGGCAACTCATTTTTTTTCATTTATTATGACTTAAAATTGGAATAAATTCACTTCTTTGGTGAAGCGCTTTGAAATTGTATTTTAACATGTACTATATATAAATGAAGTTTAATTGTTATTTGAAACAATAGAAATAGCAGAACTTTATCATTCTCAGTGTTTAATTACTTAAATCTAAGTTGTACCTCATCTATGTTAATAAGTTACGCTCACTTATACCCACAAACACAAATTTAATAAAGAAAATATTAGTTAAAACGACTCAAAAAGAAGAACATGTCAAAGCAACTTGACATAATTAAAGTTAGTAGGACTATTTCTAAAACTTTTACTATACACAACTTATTCTGTTTAATTACTCTGAATGTTTGGGTGTACAGTGTAGTGCCATATGTATTTATTTAGATCTATAAGTCTATGAAAGCCGACACACAAACATGCCCGGATGAGGCATAAAGGCAAATTCTATATTAAAGCTCAGGGAAAACAGTTTTCCTCCAGAAATGATATGGTAAATTGAATTTAGTTTTCATTTCACATAGCATGTCTGCTTTAAACAATCCTTATATAAGTTGTCCATTCATTCTGTGTCCTGGTCAGAGCACAGACAGCCCCGCGGCACCGGCACTGATCAAATGAAATGTTCTGCTTTCTGCTCACAGCCCTGACATTAGCCGCATGTTTTTCATTTCCGCTAATGGTAAGCTAGCCGCTAAAACGTCACGTAGGGATTTGAAAAATAACTTGTTTCCGATTGTCGCCCGGTCGGCAATTGGTTCCTTGTAAACAGCGCATCAGACCGTCCCAATAACAACTTAAATGAATGTTTTGGCTCATTTTCAAAGAACGCAATCTCAAATGTTCTCCCTGAAGTGACACAGCTGCTACAATTTCCTCAATTTTGGAGATAAATAAAATCCGCAGACACTAAGCAATCTGGTGTGAGTTATTTCCATTGGAGGGCGAAGACACAAAAGCACAAAAACACAGCCAGTATCTTAATGACCACTCCCAAGAGCTGAGAAGAGGATCAGTAACTACCATTTTCTATTAATAAGTGTCTGAAGTAGGAAAAATCCAAATAATATATAATGGGCAAAAGTGGCAGAGTGGGTTTAGTCTCTGCCCTCTAACCAGACGGCAGCCTCATTGTTGTGTCCTTGAAAGAAGGGCGTTTGATTTAGAAAATGAATTAGAATTTCCTCTGTAATATAATAATAAAATGCTGCGTCTAAAATGGCTACGCCTGCAGTTACCTTCACTCAATGCATTCGATTTTTGTTTAGCAGTTTTTTTGAGGAGGTAACAACATTTTAAAATGCCTTAAAGCTCAGAAGAGTCAGTTCCGTGTAATGCAGGACCTTTAAGTTATCAGGAGAGTTAGCAGAGTTGTTTTCAGCACCACAGACAGCTCATGAGCACTCGGAAAAGCCTTTAATTATACTTCTTTCTTTGTTGCCCCCGCAGGCTTATGTTGTCCTCTGACTTTTCCTGGGTTTTATATTATTTATATTCTATTGGGAAAACAGCACTGCGCCAGAGCACTCTTCATATTTGCACAGCTCACAGACACGACCGACCACTGTTCAGAAATATCCTTATGTAACAGAGAACCAGGTGTCCTGTCAATCATATCGGCTTTGCACTGTTCTCCTTTACTTATGTTCTATTTTATTTTACTTGTACATGCACATTTATATAATTATGCCTTATATGACACCAGCCTCTTGTTATTACCATTTATATATTTTACTCTTTGTTACTGTAATATATTGTGATGTGTGTTTCCCTTGTGGATCAATAAAGTCTGTCAAAAAGGGCCAATCCCATTTCTAATTTCTACCCCCACCCCTTCTCCTACCCCTTGCCCCTTGAAACTGAGCAACAAGAGGTAGAGGCTGAAAGTCAAACCCCTGGACAGCGCTGCTCTTGTGGTGAAGCGTGTTTGATTTTCCCTTCTCCAATTAGAGAGAGGAAATGCAGAACAAACTGTGAAACAAATATGAAGCCGTTTTAATCCTGTGTTGTATATTTTTGAACTATAAAACCACCTGTAATTGAATAAATGTAAAGTAGAGCTGTTTAATGTCACACTGTGGAAAGGCAGAGCAATATCTATAGAAACAAGCAGGTGACAGACTCCCAAACAAAAAGTTACACAGTGCACCTTTAAATGCAACTCAATGTAAAAGTATTCTAAAGATTCAGAATATAGTACTCTGTTTGGACCATGTATTCAGTATACTGTAACTAAATACATTTTCAGAGTATTCTTCCCATCGCTCCTCTGGAGCTGCCAGTTCCTCCACCACCTTCCAAGCAGCTCGCCAAAGGGATTTAGGAATTATATATTGTGCTGAATGACTCAAATTTGACTAATGAAATGTGATTGGATCATCACAAGGGAAATTACTTGGACACATTATCTCGCACATCCCAATATATTACAGTAATAAAGAGCAAAAAATATAAAAATAAACTTCTAAATAAGTAGCAATAAAAATAGCTTCTGTGAAAATGATCAAATTTTCATATTCACATATTCACTCTCAATCAAAGCTAAACTAAATAATAACAGTAAAATGAAAGAAAGAAAAGTTCTTCTTAGGCAGACAGTCTGGTGGTTAGAGAGGGGAGAAAGTTCAGCATCCTAACAGCCTGGTGGATGAAGTCTGGTGGTGCCGGAACGGAGGCTCCTGTTCCTCCTCCAGCCGGGCAGGAGGCTGAACAGACTGGGTGCAGGGTGACTTGCATCACACACAAGTCACCCCACTTTGCGATGGCTCTGCGGGTGAGGCAGATGGTGTATATGGCGAGGCGGGTGGTGTATACGGCGAGGCGGGTGGTGTATACGGCGAGGAGGGTGGTGTATACGGCGAGGAGGGTGGTGTATACGGTGAGGAGGGTGGTGTATACGTGAGGGGGGGGTGGTGTATACGGGGGGGGGGGGTGGTGTAAACGGTGAGGGGGGGGTGGTGTCTACGGGGAGGAGGGTGGTGTATACGGCGAGGCGGGTGGTGTATACGGCGAGGAGGGTGGTGTATACGGCGAGGCGGGTGGTGTATACGGCGAGGAGGGTGGTGTATACGGCGAGGAGGGTGGTGTATACGGCGAGGCGGGTGGTGTATACGGCGAGGCGGGTGGTGTATACAGTGAGGCGGGTGGTGTACGGTGAGGAGGGTGGTGTGTGGTGAGGAGGGTGGTGTATACAGTGAGGCGGGTGGTGTATACGGTGAGGCGGGTGGTGTACGGTGAGGAGGGTGGTGTGTGGTGAGGAGGGTGGTGTATACAGTGAGGCGGGTGGTGTGTGGTGAGGAGGGTGGTGTACGGTGAGGAGGGTGGTGTGTGGTGAGGCGGGTGGTGTATATGGTGAGGCGGTGGTGTGTGGTGAGGCGGGTGGTGTATACGGTGAGGGGGGGTGGCGTATACGGTGAGGGGGGGTGGTGTATACGGTGAGGGGGGGTGGTGTATACGGGGAGGGGGGGTGGTGAATACGGTGAGGTGAGGTGTATACGGTGAGGAGGGTGGTGTATACGGTGAGGGGGGTGGTGTATACGGTGAGGGGGGGTGGTGTATACGGTGAGGAGGGGGGTGTATACGGTGAGGAGGGTGGTGTATACGGTGAGGGGGGTGGTGTATACGGTGAGGAGGGTGGTGTATACGGTGAGGGGGGGTGGTGTATACGGTGAGGGGGTGGTGTATACGGTGAGGGGGTGGTGTATACGGTGAGGAGGGTGGTGTATACGGTGAGGGGGTGGTGTATACGGTGAGGGGGGTGGTGTATACGGTGAGGGGGTGGTGTATAGGGTGCGGGGGTTGGTGTATACGGTGAGGTGGGTGGTGTATACGGTGAGGGGGGTGGTGTATACGGTGAGGGGGTGGTGTATACGGTGAAGGGGGTGGTGTATACGGTGGGGGGGTGGTGTATATGGTGAGGGGGTGGTGTATACGGTGAGGGGGTGGTGTATACGGTGAGGGGGGTGGTGTATACGGTGAGGGGGTGGTGTATACGGTGAGGGGGTGGTGTATACGGTGAGGGGGGTGGTGTATACGGTGAGGGGGGTGGTGTATACGGTGAGGGGGTGGTGTATACGGTGGGGGGGGGGGTGTATATGGTGAGGGGGTGGTGTATACGGTGAGGGGGTGGTGTATACGGTGAGGGGGGGTGGCATTATCGGTGAGGGGGGGTGGTGTATACGGTGAGGGGGTGGTGTATACGGTGAGGTGAGGTGTATACGGTGAGGAGGGTGGTGTATACGGTGGGGGGGTGGTGTATATGGTGAGAGGGGGTGGTGTATACGGTGAGGGGGGGGGTGTATACGGTGAGGGGGGTGGTGTATACGGTGAGGAGGGTGGTGTATACGGTGAGGAGGGTGGTGTATACGGTGAGGGGGGGTGGTGTATACGGTGAGGGGGGTGTATATGGTGAGGGGGTGGTGTATACGGTGAGGGGGTGGTGTATACGGTGAGGGGGGGTGTATATGGTGAGGGGGTGGTGTATACGGTGAGGGGGTGGTGTATACGGTGAGGGGGGTGGTGTATACGGTGAGGAGGGTGGTGTATACGGTGAGGGGGGTGTATACGGTGAGGGGGTGGTGTATACGGTGAGGGGGGTGGTGTATACGGTGAGGAGGGTGGTGTATACGGTGAGGGGGGGGTGGTGTATACGGTGGGGGGGTGGTGTATACGGTGAGGGGGGGTGGTGTATACGGTGAGGGGGGGTGGTGTATACGGTGAGGAGGGTGGTGTATACGGTGAGGAGGGTGGTGTATACGGTGAGGGGGGGTGGTGTATACGGTGAGGGGGGTGGTGTATACGGTGAGGGGGGTGGTGTATACGGTGAGGAGGGTGGTGTATACGGTGAGGGGGGTGGTGTATACGGTGGGGGGGTGGTGTATATGGTGAGAGGGGGTGGTGTATACGGTGAGGGGGGGGGTGTATACGGTGAGGGGGGTGGTGTATACGGTGAGGGGGGTGGTGTATACGGTGAGGGGGGTGGTGTATACGGTGAGGGGGGGTGGTGTATACGGTGAGGGGGGTGGTGTATACGGTGAGGTCCAGGAGAGGCCCTCAGGAGTTTAGTGCTGCTCACACACAGGGTTTTTATACTGCGACTTTAAAGTTTCAAAATTAGAACGTCTCTAGTTTGGAGCAGAGAAGAGGCCCCATTCCAGCCACATTACAACTGCATTTTAATAGCAGCTATTGGAAAATGAGAGCATTTGCTGTTAGGGCTGTGCATTACCTGGAGTCTGATGATTCCACACATATCATGATACCCATGTCACGATTCGATATATCCCAAAATATCCTGATACTAAAACAATGGATATGTTAAAATTGATCAATAATCACAGAATAATATAGTCAACTACACCTTCACAGGAACAAAATTGTATGAAATATAATTTATTACCATTTTTAAACCATAATAACTGGGAATATAATGGATTTTAGTGAAAAATATCATTAAAAAAAAAAAAGGATTAAGCTGGATTAAGCGGGAGAAGATGGATGGATGGATATATATACTATAATTAGGATGTATGGAAATTGTTTAGTGAAAACCTGGTCTTATATGGTAACCTGTTGGTGAAGGAGTGGGATGTCCATTAGAAAGAGAAACTATTAAAAAATGCATCTCCTATTGATCGGGGTCCTTTTCTACATTGGCCACGAGGATCCAGACGCAAACCGTGTGTTAATTGGCTGATTCTATTATCTGTTAAATAAATCATATTTACATTTATTAGAGTTGTCGTTAAATTATTTCTCAAACATCTGCTCACCTGCGTGGTCTCTGGGGGAAATCAACAACTACTGAAAAATGTAAGCGCCTGGATTCAGGATCTTAAACCACACTCTCTCCACAGCAGCACCGTCCATAGTGAGCGGTGGGTTTGTGGGTGTGGCCTCTCTGGAAGTCGACATCTCCTTAGTCTTAAATACTTGCTTGAAATGCAGTCATATAAATCCAGTCACGAACAAGAGGTGAGTTGTTGTACCTCTGTTTTATAGGCATCTAACTGTAGCCCATCTAAGGCTTGATGTGGCTTATACTCTTAGAAGATAATTAGTAGCACTCTGGCGGTGCGGCTAGTAATTGAAAGACATGAAAACTAGTTGTTTTCCACCGACGCCCTGATACAACATGCGATGCACAGATATTAGAATGATCCCTGTGCTGTATTATCATATCGCTGGTTTCACTTGTGGGATTATGGGCTCAAAATGACTGCCAGAGCTCATCTTAATTACAGAGCCGCGATCAGGCCGGACATGAGGGGAGCACTTTTAATTAACTTTGACAGGAAATGGCGAGAACGTGCTGAGACCTGGGGCTTAGTCAATTCAATTATGCCCACTAATACCCGACTGAAATGCGAGGTGGAAGGTGAAGCTTATTTCTTTATTAGATCCCACTTTAGCTGGAGTAAAATGCGTCTCTCTATTGTAAAACACAACACCTGCAATTAAAGGACCTGCATCTGTTTTCTGTCTTGTATTAAACGTTTAAAAAAGCAGCAATTAAGATAAAAATGTGTCAGATGCATGGTGTCTGTACCTAATTATAAAGTTATATTGTCCCATAATCAAGCTGTTGCTGTTATTAGCCTTACTGTAACTGCAAAACTCTGCTCTGGGCTCAGAGTTGTGAAAAATGCTCATAAACTCAGTGAATTATTACGATGCTCTGAATGCATAAGGTAAATGAGGAACACTGCAAACAGAACTAGTTTATAGGGGTGTAACGACAGTTTTCCCACGATTCGATACATGGGTCACGATATCAATTCAATTTCAATATGTTTTAAGACATGAAAAAAAAACCTCATGTAATATAATATGATGAAACATTACATAGAGCACATTACAGTACAAATACTGTACAGCTGTAGTTCATATGTGAAGTGTTTTAGTTCATTTGGTTCAATAATTCACAGCTCAGAATTTTTATTCAGTGAAAATAAGAACAGAGCTTTTTCAGGCTATTTTATATTTCATAATTTAGCCAGTCTGCTCTTAATATAGACCACAAGGGGAGTTACTATCAGACTTTTTTTTTTTTTGATGATTTCTTCACACAGGCTCCAGTGTCCGTGCTGCTCCTCACACACTGCTCTTTTTACACACACTGTGCTCTGCTCTTTCTTAACACTTCAACTTTTTTCAGAATAAAACTTGCAAGATGGAGTCTGAGAAATAAATTGCATGTATTAAAAGTGAATATCTTTGTCATTTCTGGGTCGATCAATGTAAAATAAAGTGTGAGTGAAAGATAAAACCCGCTCTGTTAGAATATTTCAGCTGTAAGTCCCTATGAAGCGGTTTCCTGCTGCATCTGAGGAGGACGTGTGGAGAACTGTTTCCCTTTCAGACCAAAGTAAATGACAAAAACGAGCACATGGAGGAACATGTGCATATCGACACGTGTATCAACCAAACACGTGTATCGTATCGTGACGCCAGTATCGAACGATTCAATATTATATCGAATATCATTGCATCCCCAGTATGAACCTTACAGAACGATATTGTGGGAAAGCTCACGATATTAAGATATTCTACATAATAACAAGACTGACATTATAAAATGCTTTGACCAGTCATTGGGTACAACATTTATTGTCATTAGGGATGGAACGAAATCCAAATCTCTGATATTTTCACCATATACTTCTCACCATACAAAATTTATTGCAATATTTTGGCTCACAAAACTGTGAATCTGCTACTTTTTCCTCTAAAAATACCTTCACAAGACTTAATCCAAAGAATGAAGACGTAAAAGTGCTTAGAACAGTTATTTCTTCATGTCGTCTGCACTGAAACGGAGCAAAGGATCATGGTCTATGTAGTTCCCTCGTTTTTTTTTTTTTAGCTATTTCTGCATCAGAACTGTTCATTTAAGCAAAGAGACTTGAGATTCGATATATTGTGATGCTCCATGAGGATATTGTGAGACCTTTGACGATACGATATCACCAGATTTACGTTGATAACACTGTAATTTGCCATAAAACATTCAAAAGGTTCACCATATACAACTTGCTATTAGAAGAAAAAAACGCATTTTTATACACCCGTGATAAAACGGGACGTATTATGGTATGGCTATGGTATGGTATGGTACGTCCGTCCGTCCGTCCGTCCGTGGACACTTCAAAGCTTTGAAGTTTAAAGTTCAAAGGTGACACACAGTTCCAGCTGCAGCGGTTGCTAGGCAACGGGAGAGAGAGAATACAAGACAACTACACATTACCTTGTCCGCGCTCTAACTCGACAACCGTCTCACCTAGGAATGTCAAACTTCCAAACTGCACCAACAATTCATCTTTAACTAGGTTTGACAAATTCTAACTTAATTCTATATACAATAATTCAAAGTACGGGCGTATTTTGCCCCGCTGGAGGAGCTCTTGTTAATAATAAACTATTATAATTGTCCCCCATAATATTATTGGCCTGTAGGATGGTGCGATGTTGTCTGAAACCCACAATCCACTTGGAATTCCAAGGCCAAAACTGATCTCCTACCTGTATGAACAGATTGTCACCATATTCAGAGGCTTAGTTTCTTTTCTTGTTCCACTCCCCGGGGATGTACTCTCCACAAGCCATGTTTATCGCTCTTTGTGCCTCCTATAGCTCCATACCATTATTAAAGCACAATGCTGTGTTCAAGGCTTTGTCTGACGCTGCGTTAGGGGCTTTTATGGAAGACGCATATTTATGATCTGTGTATTCTTATCCATAATGTTTGGAGACACTGTAGTGCATTCACTCAGAACAAAGGCTTCTGTAAATCAGCTCAGGGATCTTCAATGCAAATGACAAATGAAAGGAAAATGAAAGGATTTTTTGAGACACTGTCCGATATTTGTCATACGGTTGTGGCCGATGACCAATATTTGTTGATACTGATATTAAAACAGGGGTATGAACCAAAATCAACATACTGGAGCGTTCTACCATGTTATAAGATTCTCTCATCAAAAATCAGAGGTGAAGACTTGGACATGAGTCACTATTTTTAAGACTTTAGACTTGATAAAATGGACTAAGACTTTAGACTTGACTTGGACTTTAAGACTGAGACTTGAGAAAACTTGGTGCCGATTTTTACAGGAACAAACTGGAAACTTTCCCTCCCACTTCTGTTTGTTACTTTGGCTGTAAATGAAGTACTGTAAGGTGGTATCCTCAAATATCTTGCAGTACAATATAGAATACAGTAAAACAGGGAACTACATGAGAAATTAACTTATTTTTGCAAAGCGAGTAGAAGAGAGGAACTGTATTAAGCGGGAATGAGCACATCTGGCTGCGGTGCGTCCTGTGCGTCTTGATTCTCACCGCTGAGTGCCTCGTCACGTCTATCGCCTAAACCGCCAAACCACACGGGTCTGATTGGACACGGACCAACTTCAGCTCTTGTGTCAGACTAAATTATAAACTTTTGGAGACAGAACCCACAGGAGGGCAGCGGGTAGAGGATCCGCTGCACTTCAGCCCTCGGGAGAAACCAGGTAAGATGCTTGTTTTTGTTAGTTTTGGACTTGGGGGACAGTCTCACAGTGAAATAAACAGGCACAGTGCAAACATAGAGTAGAAGACTGAAATATAAGACTCATTATTTGGATTAATTCAACATATAGTTCAGCAAACAGTCACCAAAAGGGCCGTATCTGTGGAATTATTATATACAATTAGTTATTATGCAGGTATTACAGCCTGTGGATAACTAGACGATATATACATCATTATATTATATCGTATTCTCATTCTCTCTTTTTTATTTCAGCATCTAAGTATCATAGTGGTCAGCAGATCGCAAAGATCATCAGTAACAACAACAGAGGCATCCACAGAAAATAAAGAGCAAATCAGACGCCCAAAAGGAGCAGGCAGAAGCAAGAAGCTCATAAAAACCTCCCCCTTTCACATTAAAGTATTTGAAAGTGCACAATACATTTGATTTCTTATATTCCATTTTCCAATTCTTTTCCAAAACAAACACAAAATCAAAGCAGTTCATCTCACGATCAGCAGCATTGACTCTTTACAGCGTTTACAACATGTATAATATACTTATACTGCCAGTCGTTACAAATGATCCATCACTGCGTTCAGACTGTGATAACCAATAATATGTGTTCTACTACTGAATATATATTATACAAGACGCATTATTAAACTGCATCTTCGGAAATACCGTCCAAAACAAACCGACAGTTCAAGTAGAAATAACAGGTCAAACCTTCGAGAACAAACCCAAAGCTTCACGTCTACAGTCAGAAGAACTTTGCTTTAAGGTGCACTGCGCAACTTTTAACAATAATAATAAGTTTTATTTCTTTTTATTTATTAGGCGCCTTTCTGGACACTCCAGGTCCCCTTACAACAACATAAACAAGTTAAATGTGATTAAAACACACAGTTAAAATGGGACAGGATTTAACTGATTGTGTTTAGTATTGTATCATTTTCCAATGATGAAGGACCTGCCACCTTCTTGTCTGCATGGACATTACTCCTCGCCTGGAAGTTTCCAAAGTCTGGCTTTAAACACATCTAGAGAAGCGTGAAGGGTTGTTAAAATATTGAAAATCAAATACTAACCGGTATTAAAACTTGTATGAAAATTAGATACTAGTTTAGCAGGTAGAGCTGCTAAAACGTCACATTTACGGGACAGAAATGAACCTTTCCTGAAGCTTTAGAACGATTTTGACCTGTATCAGAACAAGGATAAAAGCACCAAAGATATGATGACATAAAAGGTGCTATTGTTTAAAGTTGAAAACCATATTCTGTTGTCCACGTAAAGAGTCTTTTTTTTATCATCATGGCATCGGTATTGAGTTGTTATATTAGTCTTGTCTCATTACGACAAAAAGGTGATTCCAGCAGGCCACGTTACAGGTCATATCTGTGGACAAGAGACCCCCGCTCACAGTACTACAGCTATTTCTGTGTAGCACTTAACATCTCCATGAAGAGAAGCAAGTGGCAGACAGGACAGAAAAGTTACACAGTGCCCCTTGTTTGTTTTTCCCTTTGTCTTGTATTATGTTTTACCTGTACCTGCCACTGTATTTGTCACTAGTTTGTGTACAGAACTTCGGTCGACTGTGCTGTTTTTAAAGTGCTCTAAAAATAAAGTTGAGTTGAGGTGAGGTGCACTGTGGATCTTTCTGACAGGAGATGGAGATGTTGTTGCTTTGCCTGGAATTTTGAGTATGATATTCAACTCATTCCGCAGAGACAAGCAAACAAGCCAATTTACAGGTCTGATTTGTGGAGATGTTGGGCCTGCTTATAGTAGAAAAAACTAAAGAAAAAATAAACACCTGTAATTACATAATAAGCAGGTTTAAGGCCATAATGTGGTATGTTCCAGGGAAGCACAGGGGCCTCCAACCTTTTTTCCTCTGGTGAGCGACTTTTACAAACCAAAAACACCAGAGATTCTCATTTTAGTGGTTGCAAAAAGTGATGTAAGCAGAAGAGCCACAGTAAAGCCTTAGATCGTGTGCAGTTCGATGCTTCTGGAACATTAACCATTGTTTATCGAGTCATGTAGATTCAAAGTTACTATCCTCAAGCTGTCAGACTGCTGAACTCTCAATAACACTGCACTAAAGTACTTCCTGTGATGCATAATACGCTTACTGCTGCTGCACTATATGAATGTATATGAATGTATCACTGTGGTGGATTCCTCTGCCACCGCTCCAGTGACAGTATTTTTATTATGTTTAAGTTTACATTTTCATTTATACCCCATAGTTTAATTTACTTACACTTGTGTTTTTTCCTTTTTTTCAGTTTGAATCACCTGGACGGACCAGACCATCGCTGAGCCAAGGGGGGAGCGCTATTTAGTTTGTTTTATGAGGTTAGTTTATTAGCGTTTATTTTCTGTAGTATAATGATTTGTTTTTTGCGTCGCTTTAAATAAGTTAGTTTAGTTAATTGTTTAATGTAATTCCCCCCCAGTTTTTGCATTCAGTTAGTTCAGCTCCTGGGCTGTTTAAGAAGACCTGCCCCCTGTCTGGTGTTTCTATTTTTTATTTTTTATTGTGTTCAGTTGATTTTAAGTTCCCTCAGTTTGGGCCCAGTTTTTGTTGAGGATTTTCTTGTGTTAAATCATTTCGGACTTTATTCAATTTAAACTTATTTTTATACCTTGTCCCTTGTTTTCTCTGTTGGTCCCTGACACTCATGTATGTCACTACCTCACTGTCAGTGCAACTATTACCTGTGCAATAACCTGCTCCACAACCCACATGCAATACTAGATTAAGTGCAATACGGAACTCATCTGAAGCAGTTTTACCACCTGTGAAATACTTTACTGACACCTTATTTAATCCTACCTGCACCTTTGTATTTTATTACACTTTATTATATTTTTACTATATTGTTTACTTATTTCCCTTGTATTTGCAGACACATTTTTACCAGTAGTATTTATTGCATGTTAATAGTACTTCTTGAATATCTTAGCGAGTCAACGGTTCTTCTCATCCTAAGCATTTCATTTTTTGCATTGTCGACCTTGTGTTGAACCTGCATATGACAAATAAACAATCTTGAATCTTAGAAATCTTGAATCGTACTTGTTAGTGCTCACAGTTCTCACGGCATCGAAATGACATTTACAGTTGTAATAAGCATTTAATTCATCAAATGGAGGGGGTGGAGAGCAACTGGTACCTCCCGAGCTACATTTTGGAACCACCTGGACACAACCAGGTGCAGGATTTGTACCAGAAAAGTTACACAGTGCACCTTTAAAGCAGTCCAACATGCACAGCCTACAGGTGGGGTAGTTAGCGAGGACGTTAGCTGGTTTTTCAGTGTGAACAATAATCTTATTGTGCTCGTTTCATACTTACTGCTACAGCTAGAGTGCAAAACGTTCTGCTCAGTGTCCTTGAATGACGCTTTATGATACAAACTGCAGAAGCTCCGGAGGATTCCCGGGGTAAAACTATCAGCAAAAGATAACATTTATAATTGGACGGTACAAAAGCTTCGGTTACACTCACAGACCCTCAGACTCTCAGAAACTCTCTGCTAGACACTTATAGACACTTATTTTCTGCCCGTCTGTCACCCCGACGCTTTGAATTCGGCTGTAACATCATTAAAGGTCTTGTAGAATGATCTCTGTGCCTCTGCGCTGATTTTCCTTTTTGCAAGATACAACAGAAATAGAGTGGCTAGATTTGCAAAATAAAAAAAAAACTGGGTGGTTGAACTGTCAAACAAGTAAGGAAAATTGTTCACGACTAACATGTGAGTCAGTATAGTCACATTTTCTTTGTGTTTTGGTCATTTTTAAGCAGATTTTCTGTATTTTACCTAAACAAATGTCAATTAAAGCCTCTCTTTACTGTTGGCACTTATCAAATTGGTTAAAAATAGGGACATTTCTTGGATAAAACTGGGACAAATAACTGGTTTTGGATAAATCTGCTGGGACAGGGGAACACAGGGCTCAAAACTGGGACTGTCCCGGGTAAATAGGGGAGTCTGGTCTCCCTAAACAGAAATCAACATCAGCTACAGCTCACATTTCAGCACAATTCAATAAAAAATAATCAATTACAGAGTGAATGACCGCGTTTTTGCTCTACAGCCAGACAAGTTTAAAATTCGAGATAAACGCACCAAGTTTGTCTATAACAGTGCATGTTTCCTAACAGATTGAAGACGGTTTCCACAATGTCCCGGTTGCTGACTTCTCCCACCTGGATGAGCCGGACGAGCACCGCGAACTTGGTCTTGATGTCCCGGAAAGGCACCGCCGGGTCGAGAAGTCCGGGCGGGAGGAGCTCGGAGCCGCAGCCGGGCATGGTGAGGGTCTCCCCGGCGTGATCTGGCGGAGTCTGCCCCAGCAGCATGGTCCCGTCTGTCCCGCCGCCGCCACGCTTCACTCCCCGCCTGTCGCTGTCACCGGAGCGGGCACCTGCGGGAGGAGAAGAGGTGAAGGAAATGGCGCAAAACACGGGCAGATCCAGGGGGGATAGTCCAGTGGAGTGGTTTAAAGTGCCGGGAGAAGTGCGCGCTGACTGAGCCTGTGCGCTCTGGAGGTGCCCGCTCCTCTGGACGGAGGCTCGGGTCGCGGTGGAGGGAGTGTGCGCGGCGCCTGGAGGAGAGAGGAGACTGCAGGAGTTTTCTGCGCAATTGTGTCGCCATCTGCCTGTAAATTCGCGAAGTTCTGGAGCACTGGGGGTGGGCAGAGAGTATGACTGTTACGACCCAGCTCTGCTAGGGACCGCGGAAGTAACAAAATAACCAAGATGTAAAATGGAATAAATAAGGTAATTTAATTAAAAAGAATGTACAAGGTAAATTAAACAAAACAGGCTAAAATATGTACATTAAATAACCTAAACTAAGAAAAAGAACAAAAGGATAAGTTGTGCCAAAAACGAGTCACGGGGGCTTACACACACAAAAAAACAAGTGACTAAACTAAGGGACGCAAACAAAACTAAATCACAAGTGTCCCGAAGTAAAATCACATAAACAGAATCAAGTGACAAAACAAAAAGGCACAAAACCGAACTAAACTAACCAAGTGTCTCAACACACACAAAGTCACGTCCCAGTACAAACAAAGTGACTGACAGAAAGAGACACAGACACAAAACGGCCCCTGAACAGGTGAGAAGAATCTGCTTGAACAGGGGGGAGGAGTCTGCTTAAACAGGGGGAGGAGTCTGGAGGTGAGGGGGGAGTGGCCGAGGGTTGAAGCTCCACCAATCAGAGACCAGAGCCTCACAGCAGGAATCCAAATGACAAAACAAGAAATTAAAGCACACAACACAAATCAAAGAACTGGAGTCTTGGGGCCGTAACAATGACCAGCACATCTTTTCTTTTTATGAAAGGTTTTCATTTTACATTCCGCACTCTACTCTTCTCTCTAGTTTAATGTCCCATCTCTATTTTAAAATTTTATGATGATTATTTATGTTTTGATTTGTTTGCATTGTGATTTTAATGTATTTCTTAATCTGTAAAGCTCTTTGAATTAGTTTGTGTACGAATTGTGCTATAGAAATAAACTTGCCTTGCCTTATGTGAGTTTGTGCAACAGTTGTGTGATTTTCAGTCTTGTATTGAGTTCAGGGGGATTCAGTTTGCCCCTCTAACCATAAAAAAACATCAACTTTGGTGAATTAATACATGAAAAAATTAAAGATTGGAATTTGGTATCAACATTCACAGGCCATATTTACGTTTACATGAGAACTTTAAATCCGATTAAAAATAAATTCATTCGGAATAAAAGTTCATTCCGATTTAAAAAGACCATGTAAACACTTAATTCCTAAAATTTATTCGGATTTAAGATTAATTCTGAATAAAGTGGGTGCTTTATTCTGTTCTTAAATCCGATTTAAATTATTCCTCGATCATGTAAACGTTTATTCCGCTTAAATAACTGAACTTTATCATCATGAACTCATAAAACAGCAGCGTGTGGCCTATAAGTTTGCACACAACTCCCCGCACATCAGCCCGGAGCAGAAGCTCTGAGTTTGTGTAACAGCCATAGACCATATATAAGTAAGTTTAAGTCACTGATTTATGTTAGGATAATAATAATAATAATAATAATAATAATAATAATAATAATAATAATGATGATGCATCAGTTTTATACAGCGCTTTTCAGGACACTCTAAGACGCTTTACAGAGCATTATTCACTCACTCCAGACCCGGTGGTGGTAAACTACTATTGTAGCCACAGCTGCCCTGGGGCAGACTGACGGAAGCGAGGCTCCAATCTGCACCATCGGCCCCTCTGACCACCACCACCATTCACGCACACACCACTTTCATTCTAGGCAATGTGGGTGATGTGTCTTGCCTAAGGACACTACGACAGTTTTTGCGACTGACGCCCCCCTGTGGCACCTGGAATTCCCAGTGTCTCCCATCCAAGTACTGACCAGGCCCTGCTGAGCTTCTGAGATCTGACGGGATCAGCCGGTGTGGCCACACAATATATGGATATATGTTGTTACGTGCGAACCATATACGTTCTATGGTGAGAACAATAGAGTTTAGGCATTTTAACGAAATTCACTTTACTTTATGCTAGTTAAGTTATGCTAGTTAAGATTCTAGTAACGTTAGCTATTGTAATTGTTTGATTTATTTCTGATTAATTCACTTACTTAGCAACGAATCGCACTAGCTGTCAATCAAACCTGTTGCTAACGCTCGTCAGCAGCGACCATAGACCGTATATCTTCTTTTATACCAGGGGTGCGCAGACTTTTTATAAGCCCGTTGTAATAAGATGGGACGCCAAACAAACTGTACTGTACTGCACAGAAGTAAGTAAGTAAGTAAGTATTTATTTATTTATTTAGCGCTTTTCACAGACAGATGTCACAAAGACGCTTTACAGAGGATTATTTACAGAGCATTCTTCATTCACTCCAGACCCGGTGGTGGTAAACTACTGTTGTAGCCACAGCTGCCCTGGGACAGACTGACGGAGGCGCGGCTGCCAAGGAAACACTCTGTGCCCCTTTTTGGACCCTCACCCACAGCTTGTGAGCTCATTCATTTAGAGAACTTCCACTGGCACTTTACACAAAACTGAAGAAAGTAAATAAAGAGTCTAGGATTTTTAAACCTGTTTTTTTTTTTTCTTTTCAAGTTCCACTGGAGTTACAATATATTATTAGGCCCGAGCGCCTCGGCGGCGTAGGGCCTATTGTGATTGTTTTGCTGCGCTGCGTGCACAGAGCGTAGCACAGAGCGTAGCACAGAGCGTAGCACAGAGCGTAGCACAGAGCGTAGCACAGAGCGTAGCACAGAGCGTAGCACAGAGCGTAGCACAGAGCGTAGCACAGAGCGTAGCGCAGCGCACGCAAAAAGAGCGCGAAGCGCTCTCCCCTTTCCAAGCACACTAGCATCATCATGCCACTGACTGATGCCCGCTGACCTGGCACGGTGGCATCGCCATGGCTGCGTCAGCGGCCTAATTGTAATTGTTCACCCAAAAACGTAGGGCGCACATGACATCATGCACGAACGCCGTATTACAACGGGACGTATTATGGTATGGCGCTGTCCGTCCGTCCGTCTGTCTGTCCGTCCGTCTGTGGACACTTCAAAGCTTTGAAGTGTTTGAAGCTTTGTCTTGGACACCCCATGGGTCAAGGATGTTTCCTATTGATTTCAAGGTCACAGGGTCAAAGGTCAAGGTCATGGCCCGACCCTTTGCGAAAACCTGCCCGTCGCTCTTGCTAACTGTGATCGTTTCCATCTCTGTCTTTTTATCTTCCATCTCTGTCCTTTTATGTTACGTGCATTGATCTTCTCTGCCTGCAGGGCGCGCTCTTCTTCTGCTCTGGTTAATATCTTCTTGAGCGCAGTACATCCGTCCACCTGCAGGGAGTGCTCTTCTTTTAGCTCCGTACAGGTCCTCAACATGGCTGCATTATCTTTCTCCAGTTCAGCTCTGCGATATTTCTCCTGTTCCACCTCCTGCTGGAGTGCGCAGTTCATATTGACCTGCAGGGAGCGCTCTACCTTTAGCTCCTCGCAGGTCCTGGACATGGCGGCCTTCTCCTTTAGCAGATCTGCTCTATCCTGTCTTTCCTGTCCCACCTCCTGTCGTAGAGCCCTGTTCTTAGTGTCCAGCAGGGAGCACTCTTCCTGTGAGACCCTCAGTAGCTCCTCCAGCGTACTGCATCTCTCCTCCTGCAGGGAGCGCTCTACACTCAGCACCTGACAGGACTTCAAAAGGGTGTCGTTGTCCTGCTGTAGCTCAGCAGAGCTGAGTTTTCTCATCCTCCAACTCATCCTCCAGATCACGGTTCCTTTTGCGGTTCTGGCCGCGCTGTTTCTCCAGCTCCTTCAGGAGGTTCTTTAGAGCACCGTATCTCTTCTCCAGGATGGAGTGCTCTCCTTGTAACTTCCTCAGAGTGTCGTGCTCCTCACAGGTCCTCAAAATGGCATCCTTCTCTTCCTCCATCTTTTGGACCTGTCTCTCTGCATGCTCGTAACCGGGATAAGGCTCGTAACCGGGATAACGCTCATAACCGGGATAACGCTCATAACCGGGATAACGCTCGTCACCGGGATAACGCTCGTAACCGGGATAACGCTCGTAACCGGGATAACGCTCGTAACCGGGATAACGCTCATAACCGGGATAACGCTCATAACCGGGATAACGCTCGTCACCGGGATAACGCTCGTCACCGGGATAACGCTCGTAACCGGGATAACGCTCGTAACCGGGATAACGCTCATAACCGGGATAACGCTCGTAACCGGGATAACGCTCATAACCGGGATAACGCTCGTAACCGGGATAACGCTCGTAACCGGGATAACGCTCGTAACCGGGATAACGCTCGTAACCGGGATAACGCTCGTAACCGGGATAACGCTCGTAACCGGGATAAGGCTCGAAACCGGGATAACGCTCGTAACCGGGATAACGCTCGTAACCGGGATAAGGCTCGAAACCGGGATAACGCTCGTAACCGGGATAACGCTCGTAACCGGGATAAGGCTCGTAACCGGGATAACGCTCGTAACCGGGATAAGGCTCGTAACCGGGATAAGGCTCGTAACCGGGATAACGCTCATAACCGCGATAACGCTCGTAACCGGGATAAGGCTCGTAACCGGGATAAGGCTCAGAATCGGGATAACGCTCGTAATCGGGATAACGCCAGAACCGGGATAACGCTCATAACCGGGATAACGCTCGTAACCGGGATAACGCTCGTAACCGGGATAACGCTCGTAACCGGGATAAGGCTCGTAACCGGGATAAGGCTCGTAACCGGGATAACGCTCGTAACCGGGATAACGCTCGTAACCGGGATAACGCTCGTAACCGGGATAACGCTCATAACCGGGATAAGGCTCATAACCGGGATAACGCTCGTAACCAGGATAACGCTCGTAACCGCGATAACGCTCGTAACCGGGATAACGCTCATAACCGGGATAACGCTCATAACCGGGATAACGCTCGTAACCGGGATAAGGCTCGTAACCGGGATAACGCTCGTAACCGGGATAACGCTCGTAACCGGGATAACGCTCGTAACCGGGATAACGCTCGTAACCGGGATAACGCTCGTAACCGGGATAACGCTCATAACCGGGATAACGCTCATAACCGGGATAACGCTCATAACCGGGATAAGGCTCATAACCGGGATAACGCTCATAACCGGGATAACGCTCATAACCGGGATAACGCTCATAACCGGGATAACGCTCATAACCGGGATAACGCTCGTAACCGGGATAACGCTCATAACCGGGATAACGCTCATAACCGGGATAACGCTCATAACCGGGATAACGCTCATAACCGGGATAAGGCTCATAACCGGGATAACGCTCATAACCGGGATAACGCTCATAACCGGGATAACGCTCATAACCGGGATAAGGCTCATAACCGGGATAACGCTCATAACCGGGATAACGCTCGTAACCGGGATAACGCTCGTAACCGGGATAACGCTCGTAACCGGGATAACGCTCGTAACCGGGATAACGCTCGTAACCGGGATAACGCTCATAACCGGGATAACACTCATAACCGGGATAAGGCTCGTAACCGGGATAACGCTCGTAACCGGGATAACGCTCGTAACCGGGATAACGCTCATAACCGTGATAAGGCTCGTAACCGGGATAAGGCTCGTAACCGGGATAAGGCTCATAACCGGGATCCTCCAACTCATCCTCCAGATCACGGTTCCTTTTGCGGTTCTGGCCGCGCTGTCTCTCCAGCTCCTTCAGGAGGTTCAACTCATCCTCCAGATCACGGTTCCTTTTGCGGTTCTGGCCGCGCTGTTTCTCCAGCTCCTTCAGGAGGTTCTTTAGAGCACCGTATCTCTTCTCCAGGATGGAGTGCTCTCCTTGTAACTTCCTCAGAGTGTCGTGCTCCTCACAGGTCCTCAAAATGGCATCCTTCTCTTCCTCCATCTTTTGGACCTGTCTCTCTGCATGCTGCAATTTTTGGAGCATCTGGAACTTCTGCTCAGCCTCTTGTTTTAGTTTGAGCTGCACCAGAGCAGACATGTCTGTTTTCTGTTTGGCCAGAGCTCGCTCCAGGTGACAGTTCTGCTCCCTCAGAACTGTATTCTCCAACGATTTTTCCTGCAGTTTGGATTTCAGAGCTGCAGAGTCCTTCTGGAGTCTCTGCTTTTCTGTCTCCCACTCTTTGGCTTTTCTGCAGGAATCTTCTTGGATTTGTTTCAGCGTCTTTTTCAATTCCGTGACCTGTTTCTGCAGCACCTCAGTGTCACTCTCTTTGAACTGAAGCTGGTTTCTGGCGTGAGCAGCTTCAAAGGCAGTTTTCAGTTTAGACCTGACTAATGTCATGCCCTTCTCCTCTTCGTCCTTGGACCTCTGTTGGAAGAGAGGTCCCAGCTGCTCCCTTTCCAACTCCTCCAGAGTGAGGAAGCTGTGGACCACCTGTTCAGATGGTCCAGAGGGCTGTGGGTTGGTGGGTGCTTCCACCAGCACCTCCATCAGGTCGAACTCCTGGCTGTAAAGGAGTTCGTCATCTTCAGAAGTGTAGTTGGCTTTGCACATGTTTGGTTCTCGGTTTGGTAGTTGTGTCTCAGTCTAAGGTCTGCGTTGAAGTGAGTTTCTACAGGACCTGTGCCACCCTTACATAATTATATAAAGCTTTATACGAGACTCTTTATGATGTCATAAAGAAATAGAACGTCTGATGGAACGTGTTGCCAGGTGTCGTCAGGTGACGTCACAGCATTATTCCATATATGGCCGTGAGTGGGTTGCTATAGTTACGTCTCAGTTCCAATATAACACAAATGTATTTATATTGGTTATGTAATTTCACCATGAATTAAATCTATTATTATTTTTAAACAGTGTCATATTTTAACAGCAGATTAATCCCAATGTAATCAAAATAATTATTTGAATTCCAACAACTAGAAATATACAGAAGATTAAATTCGTTATGTAACATTTCCTGAGGACAAACTGGGACGGGCACACAGAGACTGGGCAGTGCAGAAAATATCAGTGCCAGAGGTCAGATAAACTCTTCATATTGAACCAAACCCATGGTCAGAGCAGCGTTTTTTTGCATTTTAATTACTTATTTTAGTCATTTATACGTTTTTCATTATTGATATTTGTTCAAATTAGTATTTTGCTAATAGTTTAATATTGATCATATTTGGGCATTGATACCTTTTATAACCATCCCCATCAGGGGGATTTAATTAGAGAATTCATTCTAGTGTAGTATACTAATGTATGTTAAGTAATATTTGTATAATTAAAGTGTGAAAACAATACAAATAATATACTAATCCTTTGTTTTGTTTTTCTATGCTTTATTGTTCATGTGCAGAACAGTGAGGAGGGTTGACAGAGGGTCTAGGCACGAAGCAGCCTCCTGTACCACTTCCTCTTCTTCTTCTCCAGCTGCTGCTCCAGAGCTGTGCTCATCTCCTGCAGCAGGGAGCACTGTTTTTCTGTCCTCCTCAGCTTTTCCTCCAAGGCACTGCAACTTTCCACCTGCAGGGAGCGCTCTATGGGCAACTCCTCATGGGTCTTTAGGAGAGCTGTCTTCTCCTCCTCTAGAGCACTTTTGGTTTGTTTCTCCTCTTCTATCTGTAGTTGTAGTGCATTGATCTTCTCTGCCTGCAGGGCGCGCTCTTCTTCTGCTCTGGTTAATATCTTCTTGAGCGCAGTACATCCGTCCACCTGCAGGGAGTGCTCTTCTTTTAGCTCCGTACAGGTCCTCAACATGGCTGCATTATCTTTCTCCAGTTCAGCTCTGCGATATTTCTCCTGTTCCACCTCCTGCTGGAGTGCGCAGTTCATATTGACCTGCAGGGAGCGCTCTACCTTTAGCTCCTCGCAGGTCCTGGACATGGCGGCCTTCTCCTTTAGCAGATCTGCTCTATCCTGTCTTTCCTGTCCCACCTCCTGTCGTAGAGCGCTGTTCTTAGTGTCCAGCAGGGAGCACTAGAACTACAATAGAAAAGACCATTGGTAATATAAATACATTTAATATAATGTATTTGTTAAATCAATTACATTTATTTTTTATTTCCTGAAGTAATGCTCAGCCCCTGTGCGCCCTCATGTGGACAAAAATGAGAACTACACATCCCCAGAAACTTTCTAAAACAATAGAAACAGAAATAGATGAATAATTACAGTGTAAATATTTAATCTTTAAAGTAAGTAAAAAAGAAACAAAGCGAGTATAATGAATTTAGTTTATATTGTAATAAAAAAGCAACCAAACACTTCTCTTTACTATTGGCATGGATCAGACTGATCAAAATAAAAAAAATGAATTAAACTATCATGTAAAATATATGTCAGCCTAAACTAGTAGAGTGTTTATGAAGTTGTTCAGGTTATAAACGCAGTCATTTCCGTTGTCAGGGTCCGTTTGTGCCATGATTTTGAAACAGGGCCTGTGTCTTTTGCTCGGAAAGTACAGGGCGATAAAAAACAGGGGACATTTCCATAACACCACGTGCCGTAACAGAATGTCTGGTATCTCCTCTCTCGCTGTAAAAGTCCACGTCCGGAGCCTTTGTGGTTTTCACACAGCGGCTCCTGTTTGACTTCAGTCACGAGCTGCATTCCAACGAGCTGACGTCACTGTGGGATTCAGCCCGGCTTCACTGGTTATAACATTTACGCACAAAACTCCATGAACTCTATGGAATTATAAGTTTTCCTAAGAGGTATAAACTTGAGATGCAGATCAGTGAGTGTGTTTACAGGCGCTCGAGTGTCCCTGATCAGGTTTTTTGGTTTTGTGTAAACGCAGGATCCTGATTTCAGAATCAGAAAACTTTATTGATCCCAGAGGGCAATTCGTTTGCAGCTTTCACAGAGCAGTTCTCACATGCACAAACACACAGTGTGTCAGACCATTACAGACACAAGTGGAACTCAAAGAACAATATAAGAACAATATACATATTACAGTGCAAAAACCTCAAAAATTTCAGTGTCCTGGATGAGTCAGTGTCCCGGTGATGAGAAACCAGGAACTCCCTCACTGGGGTTTTCAGAATATTGTGGCCTGTGGACGCAGTAACAAAAGTAAATACAAAAAAAAAACGGCAGGAGAAGCAACTTTCCCAAAACGACTCCAACTTCGACCAGGACTTTTTAACTAATAATATTTTATACTCTGTTGTATTTTTCAACAGATTGAACTGCATTTTCCTGAAGCTGTGACAGAGCCCTTGTTCTTACTTGAATGTACGTATTCTTTTTTTGTTGTTAGAAATCTGTTAAAAAGCCTTAAATTAACAAAGTTTTTACATGTTTAGCTCCTTGCCATATCTGCGCCATAGTTACCGTAGTCTAAATATCCAGGATATTCCGATTCCTCATGTACACAGAGATATGAGGGTCCTGTGTTTTACTGAGGCAGAATACTGTCAGAACGGGATATAAAGCTCATAACCGGGATAAGGCTCATAACCGGGATAAGGCTCGTAACCGGGATAAGGCTCGTAACCGGGATAAGGCTCGTAACCGGGATAAGGCTCGTAACCGGGATAAGGCTCGTAACCGGGATAAGGCTCGTAACCGGGATAAAGCTCATAACCGGGATAAGGCTCGTAACCGGGATAAGGCTCGTAACCGGGATAAGGCTCGTAACCGGGATAAGGCTCGTAACCGGGATAAGGCTCGTAACCGGGATAAGGCTCGTAACCGGGATAAGGCTCATAACCGGGATAAGGCTCATAACCGGGATAAGGCTCATAACCGGGATAAGGCTCATAACCGGGATAAGGCTCGTAACCGGGATAAGGCTCG
Organism: Odontamblyopus rebecca; assembly: GCA_030686955.1. Taxonomy (NCBI): domain Eukaryota; kingdom Metazoa; phylum Chordata; class Actinopteri; order Gobiiformes; family Gobiidae; genus Odontamblyopus; species Odontamblyopus rebecca. The sequence continues at coordinate 34,396,788 of CM060673.1, forward strand.
TAACCGGGATAAGGCTCGTAACCGGGATAAGGCTCATAACCGGGATCCTCCAACTCATCCTCCAGATCACGGTTCCTTTTGCGGTTCTGGCCGCGCTGTTTCTCCAGCTCCTTCAGGAGGTTCAACTCATCCTCCAGATCACGGTTCCTTTTGCGGTTCTGGCCGCGCTGTTTCTCCAGCTCCTTCAGGAGGTTCTTTAGAGCACCGTATCTCTTCTCCAGGATGGAGTGCTCTCCTTGTAACTTCCTCAGAGTGTCGTGCTCCTCACAGGTCCTCAAAATGGCATCCTTCTCTTCCTCCATCTTTTGGACCTGTCTCTCTGCATGCTGCAATTTTTGGAGCATCTGGAACTTCTGCTCAGCCTCTTGTTTTAGTTTGAGCTGCACCAGAGCAGACATGTCTGTTTTCTGTTTGGCCAGAGCTCGCTCCAGAACTGTATTCTCCAACGATTTTTCCTGCAGTTTGGATTTCAGATCTGCAGAGTCCTTCTGGAGTCTCTGCTTTTCTGTCTCCCACTCTTTGGCTTTTCTGCAGGAATCTTCTTGGATTTGTTTCAGCATCTTTTTCAATTCCGTGACCTGTTTCTGCAGCACCTCAGTGTCACTCTCTTTGAACTGAAGCTGGTTTCTGGCGTGAGCAGCTTCAAAGGCAGTTTTCAGTTTAGACCTGACTAATGTCATGCCCTTCTCCTCTTCGTCCTTGGACCTCTGTTGGATGAGAGGTCCCAGCTGCTCCCTTTCCAACTCCTCCAGAGTGAGGAAGCTGTGGACCACCTGTTCAGATGGTCCAGAGGGCTGTGGGTTGGTGGGTGCTTCCACCAGCACCTCCATCAGGTCGAACTCCTGGCTGTAAAGGAGTTCGTCATCTTCAGAAGTGTAGTTGGCTTTGCACATGTTTGGTTCTCGGTTTGGTAGTTGTGTCTCAGTCTAAGGTCTGCGTTGAAGTGAGTTTCTACAGGACCTGTGCCACCCTTACATAATTATATAAAGCTTTATACGAGACTCTTTATGATGTCATAAAGAAATAGAACGTGTGATGGAACGTGTTGCCAGGTGTCGTCAGGTGACGTCACAGCATTATTCCATATATGGCCGTGAGTGGGTTGCTATAGTTACGTCTCAGTTCCAATATAACACAAATGTATTTATATTGGTTATGTAATTTCACCATGAATTAAATCTATTATTATTTTTAAACAGTGTCATATTTTAACAGCAGATTAATCCCAATGTAATCAAAATAATTATTTGAATTCCAACAACTAGAAATATACAGAAGATTAAATTCGTTATGTAACATTTCCTGAGGACAAACTGGGACGGGCACACAGAGACTGGGCAGTGCAGAAAATATCAGTGCCAGAGGTCAGATAAACTCTTCATATTGAACCAAACCCATGGTCAGAGCAGCGTTTTTTTGCATTTTAATTACTTATTTTAGTCATTTATACGTTTTTCATTATTGATATTTGTTCAAATTAGTATTTTGCTAATAGTTTAATATTGATCATATTTGGGCATTGATACCTTTTATAACCATCCCCATCAGGGGATTTAATTAGAGAATTCATTCTAGTGTAGTATACTAATGTATGTTAAGTAATATTTGTATAATTAAAGAGTGAAAACAATACAAATAATATACTAATCCTTTGTTTTGTTTTTCTATGCTTTATTGTTCATGTGCAGAACAGTGAGGAGGGTTGACAGAGGGTCTAGGCACGAAGCAGCCTCCTGTACCACTTCCTCTTCTTCTTCTCCAGCTGCTGCTCCAGAGCTGTGCTCATCTCCTGCAGCAGGGAGCACTGTTTTTCTGTCCTCCTCAGCTTTTCCTCCAAGGCACTGCAACTTTCCACCTGCAGGGAGCGCTCTATGGGCAACTCCTCATGGGTCTTTAGGAGAGCTGTCTTCTCCTCCTCTAGAGCACTTTTGGTTTGTTTCTCCTCTTCTATCTGTAGTTGTAGTGCATTGATCTTCTCTGCCTGCAGGGCGCGCTCTTCTTCTGCTCTGACATGTCTGTTTTCTGTTTGGCCAGACCTCGCTCCAGGTGACAGTTCTGCTCCCTCAGAACTGTATTCTCCAACGATTTTTCCTGCAGTTTGGATTTCAGATCTGCAGAGTCCTTCTGGAGTCTCTGCTTTTCTGTCTCCCACTCTTTGGCTTTTCTGCAGGAATCTTCTTGGATTTGTTTCAGCGTCTTTTTCAATTCCGTGACCTGTTTCTGCAGCACCTCAGTGTCACTCTCTTTGAACTGAAGCTGGTTTCTGGCGTGAGCAGCTTCAAAGGCAGTTTTCAGTTTAGACCTGACTAATGTCATGCCCTTCTCCTCTTCGTCCTTGGACCTCTGTTGGATGAGAGGTCCCAGCTGCTCCCTTTCCAACTCCTCCAGAGTGAGGAAGCTGTGGACCACCTGTTCAGATGGTCCAGAGGGCTGTGGGTTGGTGGGTGCTTCCACCAGCACCTCCATCAGGTCGAACTCCTGGCTGTAAAGGAGTTCGGGCTGTGGGTTGGTGGGTGCTTCCACCAGCACCTCCATCAGGTCGAACTCCTGGCTAGTTAATATCTTCTTGAGCGCAGTACATCCGTCCACCTGCAGGGAGTGCTCTTCTTTTAGTTCCGTACAGGTCCTCAACATGGCTGCATTATCTTTCTCCAGTTCAGCTCTGCGATATTTCTCCTGTTCCACCTCCTGCTGGAGTGCGCAGTTCATATTGACCTGCAGGGAGCGCTCTACCTTTAGCTCCTCGCAGGTCCTGGACATGGCGGCCTTCTCCTTTAGCAGATCTGCTCTATCCTGTCTTTCCTGTCCCACCTCCTGTCGTAGAGCGCTGTTCTTAGTGTCCAGCAGGGAGCACTCTTCCTGTGAGACCCTCAGTAGCTCCTCCAGCGTACTGCATCTCTCCTCCTGCAGGGAGCGCTCTACACTCAGCACCTGACAGGACTTCAAAAGGGTGTCGTTGTCCTGCTGTAGCTCAGCAGAGCTGAGTTTTCTCATCCTCCAACTCATCCTCCAGATCACGGTTCCTTTTGCGGTTCTGGCCGCGCTGTCTCTCCAGCTCCTTCAGGAGGTTCTTTAGAGCACCGTATCTCTTCTCCAGGATGGAGTGCTCTCCTTGTAACTTCCTCAGAGTGTCGTGCTCCTCACAGGTCCTCAAAATGGCATCCTTCTCTTCCTCCATCTTTTGGACCTGTCTCTCTGCATGCTGCAATTTTTGGAGCATCTGGAACTTCTGCTCAGCCTCTTGTTTTAGTTTGAGCTGCACCAGAGCAGACATGTCTGTTTTCTGTTTGGCCAGACCTCGCTCCAGGTGACAGTTCTGCTCCCTCAGAACTGTATTCTCCAACGATTTTTCCTGCAGTTTGGATTTCAGATCTGCAGAGTCCTTCTGGAGTCTCTGCTTTTCTGTCTCCCACTCTTTGGCTTTTCTGCAAGAATCTTCTTGGATTTGTTTCAGCATCTTTTTCAATTCCGTGACCTGTTTCTGCAGCACCTCAGTGTCACTCTCTTTGAACTGAAGCTGGTTTCTGGCGTGAGCAACTTCAAAGGCAATTTTCAGTTTAGCCACGAAAACCGAGTGCGAAGTGCTCTCCCCCCTTAATCAAACACTCAGTGACGAGCGCATCGGCTGTAGACACGCACCCCGCGCTCCTCCACATCGGTGGTATGAGTTTATTGCCAATAGCAGCGGCCTTAATGAAATATGATCACACTGGACGAGAGTCAGAACAAGACAGAGTCCAAACGCCGTCCAAGACCGTAAAGAAACGGTCTTGAATACTACATTACATCTACCTTGGTGATCTACCGACACTGCCTTGGCGATTGACGTATTGGGCACCCCTGTTTTATACAGTTTATGGCAGCGACCTCGGGGAATGAAGGCGTATGATTGGTCTGCTATTTATGTTTATATCTTGATTTAGGAACAAAACAGCGAAATGAAAAATTCAGGCTCATGTAGAGCGCGTTCATACGAACATGTTAAGACCAAAAGAACGAGGCTTACTGCAGGAGTTACAGAGAGAGGAGCGCAGCAGCTACCGCTTTAGCTATGTCCACTCATATGTAGGTCTATGCTCGAGACTCACCGCAGCGCGGAGCCCGGTCCTCCTGCTTGAGGGCTGCGGCTGGTTCCGAGGTGGTGCAAAACATCCAGTTTGGTTCATTATGTCTTGTTCTGAGCGGTCCGTCTTCCGCGCACTTGGAAAGCGCTTCTCAGGCCGAGGCGCGTAAACACTACCCGCTCCAACTCATCTGAGCTCGGCCTGAACCAGAGCTGCTCCCGCTGGGACACCGCGACCTCTGAGCTCTGTTCCCCCGCCCGAACCAACATGGGGAACAGCGGTTTCGGGGACAGAGGTACGTACCCCCATGGCCTAAGGACAATCCAGATGACAGAAAAGCCGGTAGCAGCTGAAGTGTGTTTTCTTCCGGTAGACGTAAATACGTCCGTCTCCCTGTCCAATCAGAACACTTCCCCAGCCCCAGACCGGAAGAGCGGAATTAAATAAAATCCGATTGAACGTGTTTTCCATGTAAACCTTTATTCGGAATTAATATTTCCATGTAAACTCGAAGGAGAATAATTTAATTCCGATCTATTTAATTCGGAATTAATTAATTCGGATTTAAAATTCACATGTAAACAAGACGGCGGCACGGTGGCTGAGTGGCGACACTCAGGCCTCACAGCAAGAAGGTTGCGGGTTCGATCCCCGGGTCACCCGGGCCTTTCTGTGTGGAGTTTGCATGTTCCTCCCCGTGTCTGGATGGGTTTCCTCCGGGTGCTCCGGTTTCCCCCATCAACCCAAAACATGCCCGCACCCCTATGAACTAACATCAAGGACCATGTTGTCCACCCTCCTGTGGGCTGTAGTAATAAAGTAGCAGACCAGGAATTTTTGGAGAAGAAGGACAAACATGTCTCCTCTCTTTATTGAGTGTGATTTGTTCTAGATTTCACGAGTATGTAATACTGCAACTATAGCACCACTTTTAACAGACTCATAATTTGGCACAAAAGGGGTCCCACAAAAGGAGTTTTGGTGAGAAAAAGGAGCAAAATAATCAGTTTACAGGTCTAACTTCCCTAAATGCAACTATGTTGTTCTAACACTTACTTATTTGTATATTTTAAGTACTTAAATACTCTTATGGTACTTTGTAAAGAGAAATGTAGTGAAATGTTATGTGTGTTAGGAGAAAGTGGTCAGCATGTAATTTCCAACTGCAGCCAGTAGAGAGCGCTGTCGGTCCACTCGTTGAAATGGCAAATTTAGGAAACACAATATTCAAAGTAAAGTTCTGATTGTTTTATTGAAAAACAAGTCCTTGTTCTGTCCAGTACCTAAAGCAGGTATGAGCTACTCACACCATAAGTCATGGGTCATAGGTCATAGGTCACATCAGAGGTTTCAGCACTGGCACCACTCAGGCAAAGTAAAACCAGCTTACAATGTGGACCATGTGCATTGGCTTCACAGTAAATGTACCATAGATAAGAATTGGACACGCTGAATATAATAATTATTCTTTAGATATGTACAGTATTTATAGTTATACACACACATGTGCCACCCTTGGGTGCAGCACTGACATAATTATAGGTTTAGATGAAAAAGAATAACATATCTGCTTCTCAGAAGCTTTAACATCTTAAATGTCGTAGGCACAACACCACCATATTCATTACTTATGACAACAATAATTACATTATTATTATTATTATTAGAAACAACACATAGTAAATAGAAAATAAAATGGCAGGATTCTGGTCAGCACCGATGAGGAGGCTCTGTCTGAGTGAGGTCCAGTATATGAGAGACAAGGCTGTAGTACTGTGTAGTGTTACACAATACCATCTCAATACCACAATGCAGCTTTCTAATAATAAATAATAGTACTGTCTCTGTTTCATCATGTGATCTTATTAGTTTGCAAATTCTGATAACACTTATTGAGGTTATTGTAAAACTGTTCAGGAAACGTCCAATGTTGTCCATGGATCGATACTTCAAATGAGTTCTGATACTTCGTTTAGTATTGATTAGTATCTGACTTATGATACTTTTGACAACCCCAGTCCAGTACATGAGAAACACCAGGCTGTAGTACTGTGTCCAGTACATGAGAAACACCAGGCTGTAGTACTGTGTCCAGTATGTGAGAAACACCAGGCTGTAGTACTGTGTCCAGTATGTGAGAAACACTCGGCTGTAGTACTGTGTCCAGTACATGAGAAACACCAGGCTGTAGTACTGTGTCCAGTACATGAGAAACACCAGGCTGTAGTACTGTGTCCAGTATGTGAGAAACACCAGGCTGTAGTACTGTGTCCAGTATGTGAGAAACACCAGGCTGTAGTACTGTGTCCAGTATATGAGAAACACCAGGCTGTAGTACTGTGTCCAGTATGTGAGAAACACCAGGCTGTAGTACTGTGTCCAGTACATGAGAAACACCAGGCTGTAGTACTGTGTCCAGTACATGAGAAACACCAGGCTGTGTAGTACTGTGTCCAGTATGTGAGAAACACCAGGCTGTAGTACTGTGTCCAGTACGTGAGAAACACCAGGCTGTAGTACTGTGTCCAGTACATGAGAAACACCAGGCTGTAGTACTGTGTCCAGTACGTGAGAAACACCAGGCTGTAGTACTGTGTCCAGTACATGAGAAACACCAGGCTGTAGTACTGTGTCCAGTATGTGAGAAACACCAGGCTGTAGTACTGTGTCCAGTATGTGAGAAACACCAGGCTGTAGTACTGTGTCCAGTACATGAGAAACACTAGGCTGTAGTACTGTGTCCAGTACATGAGAAACACCAGGCTGTAGTACTGTGTCCAGCACGTGAGAAACACCAGGCTGTAGTACTGTGTCCAGTACGTGAGAAACACCAGGCTGTAGTACTGTGTCCAGTATGTGAGAAACACCAGGCTGTAGTACTGTGTCCAGTATGTGAGAAACACCAGGCTGTAATACTGTGTCCAGTACGTGAGAAACACCAGGCTGTAGTACTGTGTCCAGTACATGAGAAACACCAGGCTGTAGTACTGTGTCCAGTACATGAGAAACACCAGGCTGTAGTACTGTGTCCAGTACATGAGAAACACCAGGCTGTAGTACTGTGTCCAGTACATGAGAAACACCAGGCTGTAGTACTGTGTCCAGTACATGAGAAACACCAGGCTGCAGTACTGTGTCCAGTACATGAGAAACACCAGGCTGTAGTACTGTGTCCAGTACGTGAGAAACACCAGGCTGTAGTACTGTGTCCAGTATGTGAGAAACACCAGGCTGTAGTACTGTGTCCAGTACGTGAGAAACACCAGGCTGTAGTACTGTGTCCAGTACATGAGAATCACCAGGCTGTAGTACTGTGTCCAGTATGTGAGAAACACCAGGCTGTAGTACTGTGTCCAGTATGTGAGAAACACCAGGCTGTAGTACTGTGTCCAGTACATGAGAAACACCAGGCTGTAGTACTGTGTCCAGTACATGAGAAACACCAGGCTGTAGTACTGTGTCCAGTACGTGAGAAACACCAGGCTGTAGTACTGTGTCCAGTATGTGAGAGACACCAGGCTGTAGTACTGTGTCCAGTATGTGAGAAACACCAGGCTGTAGTACTGTGTCCAGTATGTGAGAAACACCAGGCTGTAGTACTGTGTCCAGTATGTGAGAAACACCAGGCTGTAGTACTGTGTCCAGTATGTGAGAGACACCAGGCTGTAGTACTGTGTCCAGTACGTGAGAAACACCAGGCTGTAGTACTGTGTCCAGTACATGAGAAACACCAGGCTGTAGTACTGTGTCCAGTACATGAGAAACACCAGGCTGTAGTACTGTGTCCAGTACGTGAGAAACACCAGGCTGCAGTACTGTGTCCAGTACGTGAGAAACACCAGGCTGTAGTACTGTGTCCAGTACGTGAGAAACACCAGGCTGTAGTACTGTGTCCAGTACATTAGAAACACCAGGCTGTAGTACTGTGTCCAGTACGTGAGAAACACCAGGCTGTGTAGTACTGTGTTCAGTACGTGAGAAACACCAGGGCTGTAGTACTGTGTCCAGTACGTGAGAAACACCAGGCTGTAGTACTGTGTCCAGTACGTGAGAAACACCAGGCTGTAGTACTGTGTCCAGTACGTGAGAAACACCAGGCTGTAGTACTGTGTCCAGTATGTGAGAAACACCAGGCTGTAGTACTGTGTCCAGTACGTGAGAAACACCAGGCTGTAGTACTGTGTCCAGTACGTGAGAAACACCAGGCTGTAGTACTGTGTCCAGTACGTGAGAAACACCAGGCTGTAGTACTGTGTCCAGTATGTGAGAAACACCAGGCTGTAGTACTGTGTCCAGTACGTGAGAAACACCAGGCTGTAGTACTGTGTCCAGTATGTGAGAAACACCAGGCTGTAGTACTGTGTCCAGTATGTGAGAAACACCAGGCTGTAGTACTGTGTCCAGTATATGAGAAACACCAGGCTGTAGTACTGTGTCCAGTATGTGAGAAACACCAGGCTGTAGTACTGTGTCCAGTACATGAGAAACACCAGGCTGTAGTACTGTGTCCAGTACGTGAGAAACACCAGGCTGTAGTACTGTGTCCAGTACGTGAGAAACACCAGGCTGTAGTACTGTGTCCAGTACGTGAGAAACACCAGGCTGTAGTACTGTGTCCAGTACATGAGAAACACCAGGCTGTAGTACTGTGTCCAGTATGTGAGAAACACCAGGCTGTAGTACTGTGTCCAGTACATGAGAAACACCAGGCTGTAGTACTGTGTCCAGTATGTGAGAAACACCAGGCTGTAGTACTGTGTCCAGTCTGTAAAATTATGAGGCTCTGGTGCTCCTCAGATCTTGGTCTCGGGTCCGTCGGCGATGAGGGGGGTGAAGGAGTTCCGGATCCGTGCAGCCTCTGCGGCGCACAGGTGACCGAAGGCTTTGTTGTACCACTCTGGAGTCCTGCCTCTGAAACAGAACACACTCTCATTATAGACATGCTGCAGAGAAGAGCAGAGAAGAGAGGAGCAGACTGGAGGAGACTGGAGCAAACAGGAGCAAACAGGAGCAAACAGGAGGAGACTGGAGCAAACAGGAGCAAACAGGAGCAAACAGGAGGAGACAGGAGCAAACAGGAGCAAACAGGAGGAGACTGGAGCAAACAGGAGCAAACAGGAGCAAAGAGGAGCAAACAGGAGGAGACTGGAGCAAACAGGAGCAAACAGGAGCAAACAGGAGCAAAGAGGAGCAAAGAGGAGCAAACAGGAGCAAACAGGAGCAAACAGGAGCAAACAGGAGGAGACTGGAGCAAACAGGAGCAAACAGGAGCAAAGAGGAGCAAACAGGAGGAGACTGGAGCAAACAGGAGCAAACAGGAGCAAACAGGAGCAAACAGGAGCAAAGAGGAGCAAACAGGAGCAAACAGGAGCAAACAGGAGCAAACAGGAGGAGACTGGAGCAAACAGGAGCAAAGAGGAGCAAACAGGAGCAAACAGGAGCAAAGAGGAGCAAACAGGAGCAAACAGGAGCAAACAGGAGCAAACAGGAGCAAACAGGAGCAAACAGGAGCAAACAGGAGGAGACTGGAGCAAACAGGAGCAAACAGGAGGAGACTGGAGCAAACAGGAGCAAACAGGAGGAGACTGGAGCAAACAGGAGCAAAGAGGGGGAGACTGGAGCTGTCCGAACCAGGCAGGAGCAGACAGGAGAAGAGAGGAGCAGACTGAGGCATAACAGGAGCATAACAGGAGTAGAGCGGTGTGTGCGTTCTTACTTGAGGTCCACTCTGCAGATGTGGGTGAGTCTGGACTTGCCGGACCCACAGGGCTCCAGGAGGTAGTTGGACTCCAGGACGATGGCTCTGACCCCTCTGAAAGACGGACAGTCCTCGAGCTCTATGGGCACAGAGAGCAGGGAGCAGGCGCCTCGGGGCAGGTCAGTCCTCCATGTCCTGCACACAGTAATAATATCTGTTAGAATCTACAGAAGCAGAAGTAGCAGGAGCCTGTATCCCCAGTTTATGGCAGCGATGGGACAAGATCTCATGCCATAAGATCTCCCGAGACACAATATGCATAAGACTGTGCACACATAAGGAAAATCATCTCGTGAGGATTTTTTTTTTCACATATTTTTACATTTAACTTAGATAAAAAGGTTAACTTTGCTGAGTAACTCCTCTTGAGAAGCTATAATACCAAAAATCAGTTGTACAGGGACAACAAAACTCCAAAATTGTGAACTGAATGGCACAATTTATTTATTAAAACTGTATTACAATCTCGTCTTGTCATTCAATTGTGTCCATATCCATACCCAGTGTATGTCATTTTTATAGAGAAAAACAAAAGTCTCAAAAGTTGGACTGTATCATTTTTTGTTTTAATGCACATCGCTTCAGATTTGTGAAGTTGTACTGTATGGTTTTGTATCCTGCTTTAGTATATTTATGAAAAATGGCTTTGCAGAGGCATAGATGACATATAAAACCACTGCAGGTTATAAGCTTATAACATGGTAGTCAATTTTACAGCACAACCCCTCTTCATATTTGCCCACAAACCAAATCAAAGCACGGACTAAACCTGGAACTGCACCAGGGCCTGACCGTAAACCAGACCCGAAGAAGCCGGACTGAACTCTCTGTGAGGACTTACCGCAGGAGCACAAAGTCCCTGCTGGGGTGGGCGAGGACTGGAACACCTCCGTGTGTCTGTCCAGGGTCTCACACACTTTCCACTGCAGCAGGTCCACGCCCCACAGGTGGCGCTCTCGCAGGACCCTGTTCAGAACCACAGAGGGAGGAGCTTCCACCTCCACCGACACTTTCCAGCGATGCAGCAGGTTCCCGTCTCCAACCTGAGGACACGAGGACGAGCTCAGACTGCAGAACGGGATAAAACGCAACGTGTTCGAGCGAGGGATGAGATAATAAACAGTAATATTATTTCTCGTGATAAAAAAGGTCGATAATAACCATCACCACCAAAAATAATTACAATTTTATGACAAGAATGTGCTGAAAAAAGCTGCTTATCCTTGACGTTTTCTTCTAGATCATTACCTGCACTGTTCTATTCTTGTAATTTTGTCATTTTTGTGTTACATTCTAGAGTTTTCTGTTAGTTTAAAAAAGTATAAGTAATCATATCCGCAACATTTTTAAACTCTCAGCAGCTTTAATGATTATTGTGATATAATCGTTAATCGCAATTATTTATCCATGATAATCGTGACCAGGCCCGTCGACAGAAATTTGGGGGCCCGGGGCAAAAAGCATCACCTGGACCTGGACCTAGGGCTGCAATGACTCCGAATAACTGTGACTATTTAATAAGAGACTTTGATCATTGGAATCGTTATCTGTTTTGCCAAAAGGAATTATGAAATTAAAAATGCATGAATTAATCACCAGCAATACACATTATCCATAAATATTCTGTATCACCCTGTTTCTTCATGGCTCATTATTATTAGACTTGTATTACTTTTATTACACTGTAGGAATCTTTTCAATCCACTGGTTTCAGACTGATGAAATTAACAAAATCAATTTACAATTTCAAGTAACATTTTTAAACAAAGTACATCTTCGGTAAAGTTCTTGTAGAGGTGCAAATGCAGGAACAGCAACATAAAAGTGAAAAAATACACAGCCCACTCCGACGACCGAAGCTTTTTTTATTTTAAATTCAGTTTCGGCAAAAAAAGCTTCGTCAGATATTTTTCTTTCTTTGGACCACAGTGCAGTGCAGTATTCTGTGCACTTTATCTTGAAAGACACTATATAAATGCAACGATTAATTAACAAATCAATGAATACAAACATGATTATTCTCTCCCACAGTTACAATCTAATGTTAATTGAAACTGTAACAAACGACTGTCCATCAATTCACCTTTAAACAGAAAAAACTGAGCCCAGCACCACTGTGACTTAGAGGCTTTTAACTGTTTTAATCGTATTTAATGTGTTCATGTTGTTGTAAGGCGACCTGGACCTGGAGTGTCCAGGCGCCTAATAAAGCAAATGTACTATTATTATTATTACTGGATATACTTTTCTTTTCATACGATCTTAATATGAGTTAGAACGTTTGTAATGAGTAACGTTGGAGAAATAGACGCACTGATACCTCAAAGAGCCTGTTGCACTCGGTGGTCATGTGGGCCAGGCCCTGTGTGGCCCTGTGTGGCCCTGTGTGGCCCTGTGTGGCCCTGTGTGGCCCTGTGTGGCCCTGTGTGGCCCTGTGTGGCCCTGTGTGGCCCTGTGTGGCCCTGTGTGGCGGCTAAGTTCTGGTTGAGGTCCTCCTGGTCCGGTCGGCCGGTGGCGTATTTCTTCTGTAAGGCCCTGGGTCGAACAGGAAGCGCAACATCCACAAGGTCAGACATGCAGGTCTGACCTTTAAAAGTGCTTTGTGTAACTTTTCTGCTGTTCTCAAATATTTAAGAACCAAAAGAGTGGAAAAGAATATGAAACTACATGGAAAGAACTGATTCATTTTGGTAACGATAGAAATCTATGGTCAATATAACTAATTAACACATAAGAAGGAATAGAACTTAAATTTAGAGTTATGGCAATAAAACTAAAACCAAACATAAAACAGACTTTGTGTATACATACGTTATATACACATACACGTATTATATACACATACACGTATTATATACACATACACGTATTATATACACATACACGTATTATATACACATACACGTATTATATACACATACACGTATTATATACACATACACGTATTATATACACATACACGTATTATATACACATACACGTATTATATACACATACACGTATTATATACACATACACGTATTATATACACATACACGTATTATACACACATACACGTATTATATACACATACACGTATTATACACACATACACGTATTATATACACATACACGTATTATATACACATACACGTATTATATACACATACACGTATTATATACACATACACGTATTATATACACATACACGTATTATATACACATACACGTATTATATACACATACACGCATTATATACACATACACGTATTATATACACATACACGTATTATATACACATACACGTATTATATACACATACACGTATTATATACACATACACGTATTATATACACATACACGTATTATACACACATACACGTATTATATACACATACATGTATTATATACACATACACGCATTATATACACATACACGTATTATATACACATACACGTATTATATACACATACACGCATTATATACACATACACGTATTATATACACATACACGTATTATATACACATACACGTATTATATACACATACACGTATTATATACACATACACGTATTATATACACATACACGTATTATGTACACATACACGTATTATGTACACATACACGTATTATATACACATACACGTATTATACACACATACACGTATTATATACACATACATGTATTATATACACATACACGCATTATATACACATACACGTATTATATACACATACACGTATTATATACACATACACGCATTATATACACATACACGTATTATATACACATACACGTATTATATACACATACACGTATTATATACACATACACGTATTATATACACATACACGTATTATACACACATACACGTATTATACACACATACACGTATTATATACACATACACGTATTATACACACATACACGTATTATATACACATACACGTATTATATACACATACACGTATTATATACACATACACGTATTATATACACATACACGTATTATATACACATACACGTATTATACAGCTTTTCTAACTTACTGTCCTGTAGTTTGAGCTTTTCTTTTTTCTCCTCCGGGACAACTACAGTGATATTGATGTACTGATGCACAGACTCTTCTTTGAGATTATGAAGGAAATAAATGAGCAAACATGAGTGAAACTAGTTTAAACCCCAGGCTTTAGGAAGTCCTCTGGATCTTGTGAGGCACAGTTTGCAGAGACTAAATAAAAGCTTTGTGTGTTTGAGTCTTTTACACAGGGACATGTGCTGCAGCCTCAGGGCTCACACAGACTCTGTTTACGGCAAAATACCACTTTAATATTTACATTTGGAGAGGATATGAGTGGGATTTAAAGATATATTAAAGACATTTCCTTCAGGTAATATCCATGAACGTAATCATTTTGCTAAGTGTATTCTCCTCAAAATGGCTAAAAATATCTAATTTTGATCTTCCTGAAAAGCACTAAGACTGACATTAGACTTTATTTAAATGCACTGAGAATAATTGACAAGTATGAATTTATAAACTACTATAAGAATCACATTTTTGAACCTGTTTGTGCAACTCTAAACTACAGGGTTAGCAGCTGTTATGCAGAATAAAACTGGAGATTATGTCGTTTGTGGAGGAAATGACTTAAAAAATTGCATTTGGATTGTGATTTGGAGTCATTTGGGATTCTTCATGCTGCGATAAATGACTCCTCTATAGACTCTTATTTGTCAAACTCCTGTTACACAAACATATCCTCCTCTCGTGCTCTTACTTGTGCGACAGGTTGTCCTTCTTGAGGAGGTTGAGGTGGAACAGCGACGGGGCCAAGCACACGGCGATGTTCATGGGCGTCATGTGATTCTCCTGCACGGACGAAGTGACGTCACTGAGGAAGCAGAGCCACATTTATCTACACTCTGCTTTCCATCTGCCGTCCTTGAGCAGATACAAAATACATAAAGAAAAACTATTTACTAGGGATGTGGCGATATGCAAGTCTCACGATATCATCACGGTCTGAACCTCAGTACAATATTTATTGTGATATCGTGGGAAAGCTCAGGATATTACAATATTCTACAGAATAACAAGACTGACATTATAAAATGCTTTGACCAGTCATTTGGTACATTTATTGTCATTAGGGATGGAACGAAATCCAAATCTCTCTGTACAATATTTTCACCATAAACATCTCACTGGACCAGATTTATTACAATATTTTGTGGAGGCACAAAACTGTGAATCTGCTCCTTTTTCCTCTAAAAATGCTTCACAGACTTAATCCACAGAATGAAGATGTAAAAGTGCTTAGAACAGTTATTTCTTCATGTCGTCTGCACTGAAACAGAGCAAAGGATCATGGTCTATGTAGTTCCCTCTGGTTTTTTAGCTAGTTCTGCATCAGAACTGTTCATTTAAGCAAAGAGACCTGGGATTCGATATATTGTGATGGTCCAGTACAGATGGACAATCCCAGGGCTAAAATCATCCAAATGATTCTTGTGAAGGTGTATGGAGTTTAAAAACAACACTGTGTTTTCAGTTTGAGAACTCAGAACTCTAAATATATGGGATTTTTGAGTTAAACATGTGTGAATGAAGCAAAAACACAACTCCAGGTCTGTTTGTGATGAGGAAACAACAATATAACAGATCAGAAAGTAGCGCCCTTTAAGACATCCCATTAATATGACAAGTTTGTGGAGCTTAAAGGTCCGTAGAGACATTTGGTCCGGTCTTTGTCACAGTTTTTGCACTCACATTGGTAAATATGCAGGAAGGTCTCCCCGAGTTTGCTGGTGAGCAGAGGTTCGGGCAGGTCTCTGAAGAACTGCTTGACCATATCGGCCACGTCGTAGGCGGACTGCTCCTCGTAGTTCACGTGGTCCGGAGAGCTCTCGTTCATCTGACGCAGATCCTGGATCCGAGACTTCACCCCGGACTTACGGAACAGACCCACCTGCGGAAAGAGAAGAGCCCACAGTCAGTGTTAAGCTCATGGCATCAACATTCCCTGAGCTATTTGAACCCAATCTGACCAGAGGAAGGTGGCTTAGTTGGCTGAGTTTTTCCTCTCAAAATGTGTTTTTAAAATCCTTATGACTTTACTAGAATCATTTTGAAGATTTAAGCCCTGGAATTGCAAGTCTCTACTGATTTAAAAGTAGGGACAGAGCATTTTGAGCTTGGAGATGTAGTAATAGTAGTTTATTTGGTCATTTTGCAGAACTCTAATAATAAAACAAAACAAAACATAGACCACAACCCCATGGATCATGACCAAAGGGGTTTAGATTGAAGTAAAAATGTAGACACACTAATAAAGAGTTACTCAAACATGTGTGAATGAAACAAAACACAACTCCAGGTCTGTTTTTGAAGAGGTAACGACATTTTAACATCGCTTAAAGAGTACATTTTGCGTAATATAGGATCTTTAAAGCGATTACTAGAAAAAAAGAGCAATATATTCACCTCTACTTAAATGCACACGCTTAAATACTTCCCCTAAACTGTATTGTTCCCATATTCTGACCTGGTCGAGGCACTGGCTCCTCAGGTAGCGCAGGGCCTGCTGCAGACCCAGGGGGAGGGGCTGTCCTGACCGCTGCACGTGGACGATGAGGGGGACGCCAAACACGTTCTTGTCCTTATAATCCGGGACCTTCATTCTCTTCATGAACTTGGGGACAGCCCTGGAGACACAAACAGTTACACATTTATTAAAAAGTGTAGGTGGTTTTCAGTTTCGAGAATGTGAAGATATCAGATTTCCCCATTGATTACGCTGTACTTTGCCATGAAATATCCTAAAGATTAACTCACAAATGTTGAAACTGGTATTTACAATAAGTGACTAAACCCTAGAACTAACTGTATAACATTTGTACCCATTTTAATTTTAGCTGCCCGATATAAAAGAATAAATACTTCGCACATAAATTCCTTGAGACGGGTGCGTTGGAGGAGAGGGAGCAGCCCAAGAACATAGAGAAAAAAGCCCTGCACACGGTCTTCCTGCAAAATGTGAGATTTATTAGGACCTGCTTCATAAAATGCAAGTGAAGTGAGTGCTGAAGGCAGGACGGCCAAGCCAACGAGAGCCAGCGGACCTAATAAATCTCACATTTTGCAGGAAAGACGGTGTGCGGGATTTCTCTCTCTGTAATTTTAGCTGTCTCCATTTGTACTCATTAACATTGCACTATAAAATACTTTGACGTCAATAGGTTTAGTATTGAGAGTTGTGAGCAGGTGTGTTGTATAACAGAATTTGGTAGGATTCTGTAAAAATACAAATGTTCCTGTAATCACTGGGCCGATCCAAATGAAACAAAAACTGACACCAAAGTCTGCAAAGAGCTGAAATATTTGTGTTCCGAAGTGTTAAAGAATCAAAGCGTTATTGAGTGTGATCGGTGTCAAACAACAATTATTTTAGTGCCCAACTAGTTTATTACTCCTGGTTATAATGATTAAAGCAGAACGTTTTTACCTTTTTTACTTTGACGCTGTTTAAATCCAGTTTGTTTAGCTGCATTTGACAGAAAAGTTTTCATTTCTTATTCCACACTCTTCTCTCTCATTTAATGTCTCTGTCTCTTTTTAATTTTATGATGATTTTTTATGTTTTGATTTGTTTGTATTGTGATTTTAATGTATTTCTTATTCTGTAAAGCACTTTGAATTACTTTGTGTACAAATTGTGCTGTACAAATAAACTTGCCTTGCCTAAATGTTTTTGCTAGTGGCTGTGATATGTATTTAAAAATGGTATTTCAATAAAAAATAATAGAGATGAAAATGGAAAAAGTGCTTCTGAGTCTGTTCCCTGACAGTGTGCACTCATAAAGGAGCTGCAGGGGGAGCTCTAACGTTGAGAGGCTTTACAGAACCATTAAACATCCTCCCGAAGCTTTACTCCGCCCTTAAATAAAATCTGAAAAGTCCTCCAGAGTGGACTTTGGGCTCTGGACTTTGAAACAGACTGGACATTTGTGCCTGGATCACACCGTTTCCCTTTTCTCCAGACACGGCGGGACTTCGCAGTGCCCAGCGGTGCCAGTAGGGGGCGGAACTGAGATTAGCTCCTCATGTACCACCTGTAGACGCCGTTGTCTGCGCTCGTCACATAATAACCTGCATCTGACTCACTGTGGCCATTAGTCCAACCTGAAAACTCAAATGTTTTGGCCGTAGTTGATCCTAAAGAGGCCGTTACAGACACGGATTGACCCAAAAGTTTGATTGTTAAGAAATATGCACAAAAATACCAAAATAAGGCCAGGGATAGGTATAAACTTCTGTTTGAGACCTATTAACAAAGCTAATCAGTAGAAAAAAGTGATTTTTGGTGTTAACAAATTTGTATCCCAATTCACTTTTATTGCTCTACTAATGATGATTATTCAGAGACCGGTGATTATTTGTGCCACAGATCTCCTTGTTTTCTATCTGGGAATAAAATATCCAATCGTACAGAGTCACTTCCTCTTGTGAATGAGTGAGGAGACGAGCGTACCAGGTCCACCCGTGCTTGTTGGACAGCGAGTACTTCTCCATAATCGCAGGGAGAACTTCTGCAGGAGGCTGAGCTGGGCTGCAGACTGGTTACTGATCTGCAGAGAGGCTGTGGAGCGGCTCAGGCGGTTGGAGATCTGGAAACTGGGCCAACGTAACCTAATACAAGTATAATCATAGCATAATATTAGAATGTTGTGGTTAAGACACGTAAAGATGTAAAAAGAAAAGGTGGTCACGATGAGAAATTATAAAGTTGCCACTGAAAAATATACGATACCACTGGTCTCCAACCTTCACCCTTTTCAAAGTAGCTGGCCAAGGGATTTCATATTGTGCACTAACAAATGGATAATGGTTTATGTTTTATAGATATCAGACTCTACCCCATCGAAGGCTCACTGTGACTCTTATTTACGCAATTTCTGTCTTTCTTGAAGTGCTTTGTTTTGCATTTTTTGTATGAAAAGCGCTCTATAAATAAAGTTTGATTGATTGATTGAAATACTACAATGAGTATCTCTCGAGCACTTTTGTTTTGTAAAAGTAGCTCCCTGGAAGAAGGTTGGAGACCACTGCGATAAACAATAACATTAAAACAACTTATTTCCACTAACATAATAGAAATAAAGCAATATAACCCCATTATTAAATCTGTAGCATTATTAAAAGGCAAAAAGCAGACCTTAACACACCAATAAATCATAGAATTCACTTGATCAAACCTCTACAGCTTAAATCTTGTGGAATTACAACAAAATAACAAAAAACATCCCTTCTATTGCAAAGAAAGCGTAAGCACAATAAATGCTGAGCCCCAAAATATTGTTTCAACTTTTTTTATATTGAACGAGTCGATAAAGTGATTCTGAAGATGGGCCTATGCGAAGTACAGAGTAGTGGGTGTGTATGAGTGAAAACAAGACTTAATAGAGTGAATAGAGGAGTATGAAGATGACTCAAACATGCACAAATCACTCCAAATACAACTCTGTGAGGGTCATTGAGAAGGGAACATTACAGTATTATAACATGACGCTGTCATGTCTGCAAGGTCTACAAGGCGTGTGACAATATAGAAGTTTGGAGTCACGATTAACCGTTATATCACAATAATTATGAAAGTGACTGATTTAAAAGTGACTGTGATGGATGTGAATAATGATCATTTGAAAATTATCAATAGGTTCCATATTTAAACAACTGTTATAGTGTACGACTTGTAGAAAGTGAAAACAATAATGAAAGAGAAAGAAAACATCACGGAGAAGTATCGTTTTTCTGCACATTCTGGCGGTTATCTTTGTCCAATGAGGTTGGCTTTGGTCTTCCGATAATTTATTATATTAGGTTGTTTTTTCAGGCCATGAGTTTGTTTTCATACCTGACAGTTTCGATTACTCACTATTGATCGTCCTCAGAGTGGTAATGTGATCAAAATATGTTATATTTGTTGGCCTTTATCACAATTATCTACCTTTTGTTTACCTTTTTTTTTGTTTGTTTGTTTGTTTATGTAAGCGACATTCACTTTAAAACATCGTACTCACCTGTTCGGCCTCGTGAGGGACGCCCCCACCCCAGAGTCCCTCCGCTCCCTCACCCTGGTCATCTCCGTCTCCGCCAGCGACACTCGATCCCTGTCCCCGTCTCTGTCCCCGTCCCTGTCTCCATCGCTGGGCGTAGCCTGACTCTCCGTCACCGACTGTCCTTCGAAGTCCAGCGTGATCTGACTGGACGCTTGCAGATTCTCTCCTCTTAACTCACCGTCCACTTCGTCCAATCTCTCTCTTCCTGCGCTTCCCGGTAACATGTTCCAACCAATGATCTACTATCTGCTGAAGGCCGTTCACGTGAAGCAAAATATCATCCAAGTGCGGGAATAAGTCCTCTTTTTCCAAGTCTATCAAGTCCCCCGTGCTCGCGTACAAATGCGAACCGGGTACATTGTCGTAGATGCTGATTCTGCTGCCCCTCCTCGAGCAGCACTGCGTAACAACTCCCTTCGGAAAGTCATGAGTTGGGGATCAAGACGCCGGCGGGATGCCAGTTGATGGGCGCGACAGTGGTTGGCGATAAACTCTCGATTGACAGCGCTTTGGGGAAGGTGCCTGGCTTGTGGTCCTCGGGTATGTGCACTACCAAATCTTCGTACGAGCAAAATTCGTTCTTGCGATTCTCTTCGGCGACTTTACTCCCGTTCCTGAAAATATCGACGTCTTCTAAATACATCCCGCTCCGTTTGTGGTCGGCCCTGTGAGCTTTGCGTTCCTGTAGACTCGGCGTGCTGACGGTGCTGTCGCTAGAATGATTGCCGTCGCTTCCTGATTGAGACGACGCAAGATTTTTCGTCGGTACGCTGCTTCCGTTGTGTCCGTTTACGATGTCTACGCAGTGCAAAGTTTTGAGCGCGTGGGCTTCTTGCGTTAGCACCGGAGCGCTGATTACCAAGTTTTTGCGACTGCCACGTACAGCCCCTCGATGTTGTAGCTTTTCCATGCGTCGGAGAAAGTCTTTAGCCCGACTCGCTTTGCCGTGGTTGTCATAGTGATTGGGAATATTAGTGACTGTGATGGAAGACTGATCAGGCATGGCGGGGGAATCCAAGTCTTCCGTGCTTCGTCCTCTCTGCACGCTGCCTCCGCTGCTCTCGCTGTGCAGGGAGGAGATTTCGGGTTCGCTCAGGTCGGTTAGGACGCTCTCGCTGCTGGTGGTGGTGCGTAGCGGCGTGTGCTCCTCACAGTGGCGGGGTCCCAGGTCAGGGGGGTGTCCCAGCAGAGAGTCGATGTCCTGCAAACGGGACCATCTCCGGCTGCTCCACTCGAAAGTCCATCGGTCGCTGATGGCGAAGACGTCGTCCTCATCGGAGTCTTCGCTCTGAGGGAACACAGTGGGCACAGGTGAGGACAGGTGAGGACAGGTGAGGACAGGTGAGGACAGGTGAGGACAGGAGAGGACAGATGAGGACAGATGAGGACAGGTGAGGACAGATAAAGACAGGTGAGGACAGGAGAGGACAGGTGAGGACAGGAGAGGACAGATGAGGACAGATGAGGACAGGTGAGGACAGATAAAGACAGGTGAGGACAGGAGAGGACAGGTGAGGACAGGTGAAGACAGGTGAGGACAGGAGAGGACAGGTGAGGACAGGTGAGGACAGGTGAGGGCAGGTGAGGACAGGTGAGGACAGGTGAGGACAGGGGAGGACAGGGGAGGACAGGAGAGGACAGGAGAGGACAGGGGAGGACAGGGGAGGACAGGAGAGGACAGGAGAGGACAGGTGAGGACAGGTGAGGACAGGTGAGGACAGGTGAGGACAGGTGAGGACAGGTGAGGACAGGAGAGGACAGGTGAGGACAGGTGAGGACAGGGGAGGACAGGGGTGGACAGGTGAGGTCAGGTGAGGACAGGAGAGGACAGGTGAGGACAGGTGAGGACAGGTGAGGACAGGTGAGACAGGTGAGGACAGGAGAGGACAGGTGAGGACAGGTGAGACAGGTGAGACAGGAGAGGACAGGTGAGGACAGGAGAGGACGAGAGAGGACAGGAGAGGAAAGGGGAGGACAGGTGAGGACAGGTGAGGACAGGAAAGGACAGGAGAGGACAGATGAGGACAGATGAGGACAGGTGAGGACAGGTGAGGACAGGTGAGGACAGGAGAGGACAGGTGAGGACAGGTGAGAACAGGTGAGGACAGGAGAGGACAGATAAAGACAGGTGAAGACAGGAGAGGACAGGTGAGGACAGATAAAGACAGGTGAGGACAGGAGAGGACAGGTGAGGACAGGTGAAGACAGGTGAGGACAGGTGAGGACAGGTGAGGACAGGTGAGGACAGGTGAGAACAGGTGAGGACAGGAGAGGACAGATAAAGACAGGTGAAGACAGGAGAGGACAGGTGAGGACAGATAAAGACAGGTGAGGACAGGAGAGGACAGGTGAGGACAGGTGAAGACAGGTGAGGACAGGAGAGGACAGGTGAGGACAGGTGAGGACAGGTGAGGGCAGGTGAGGACAGGTGAGGACAGGTGAGGACAGGTGAGGACAGGTGAGGGCAGGTGAGGACAGGAGAGGACAGATAAGGACAGGTGAGGACAGGTGAGGACAGGTGAGGACAGGTGAGACAGGTGAGGACAGGAGAGGAAGAAGAAGAATAACACAGAGATAGACCGATTGGGCTGATATGTGGCTATGGGCCTTAAATAAGCTCCATTTTAATCATTTGATCCTTTCAGGCTAAAAAAAAAGCTGCGTGTGCATTTTGGCAACAGAAGTGTCATTGCTCCCCATTCATTCTGATTCATTCAGACTGAACACGGACAGAAAAATAGATAAAAACATTTCCAGCACCAAAATGTCTGGTTGTTCTGTGTGTGGTTGTCAGAATCGATATTCTACCGGTGGACTAAAGTTTTCAAGTTTTACTCACTGATCGCACAAGGATCTGGCAGTCAGACACCATTTGTCAAAGCTTGTTGAGGAAATATCCTCGATCTTTGGACAATAATCCTTTGGCAGAGCTCGACAAACTGCTGAGTTTTGCCGTACTTCTTTTGCCAAAATGTGTGCGTAACCGAGCCAACGTCATCACTGTTTACTAACACTAAAAGGGTCTATAGTGTAGCGCGACACCGGGCTGTGAATGTCTACAAATAATTTCTATTGAGATCATTTTTCCTTATTATACTTGTATTATGCAGAGATGCTTTTAAACTACATTATTCACTTGTGGTAAACTGTGGGTGAAGCGTCTTGCCTAAGGACACAACAACAGTTTCCACTAGAGCCACTGCTGTCCCACCGTGGCGCCTGGTATTTCCAGCACTCTCACATCCAAGCACTAACCAGGCCGACCTTTATTAGCTTCTGAGATCTGACATTTAACAGCAGGTGAAGTCTACAGCAGACCTGGGCTCTCGGGACACAAACAGCGCTCTGGTCGACTCTGACTTGCCCCTTTAATATCATTTGGAATAACAGAACAAACCTCATGCATGGATTAAAGCTGCGCTGCTTTTATTTTAGAGGTGTTTTTTTTAAATGACATTTTTTTAAATGACATTTTTGTAAGGCAACCCTTTTCATTGCTTAGTCATAACATGAACTCTTATCAGTCTTAGTCCAGATTAATTTATTCCCTCCTGCATGAAGGGGATGATGGTGGTGTTTATTCCCTCCTGCATGGAGGGGATGATGGTGGAGTTTATTCCCTCCTGCATGAAGGGAGTGATGGTGGTGTTTATTCCCTCCTGCATGAAGGGGATGATGGTGGTGTTTATTCCCTCCTGCATGAAGGGGATGATGGTGGTGTTTATTCCCTCCTGCATGAAGGGGATGATGGTGGTGTTTATTCCCTCCTGCGTGAAGGGGGTGATGGTGGTGTTTATTCCCTCCTGCATGAAGGGGGTGATGGTGGAGTTTATTCCCTCCTGCATGAAGGGGGTGATGGTGGTGTTTATTCCCTCCTGCATGAAGGGGATGATGGTGGTGTTTATTCCCTCCTGCATGAAGGGGATGATGGTGGTGTTTATTCCCTCCTGCATGAAGGGGATGATGGTGGTGTTTATTCCCTCCTGCATGAAGGGGATGATGGTGGTGTTTATTCCCTCCTGCATGAAGGGGATGATGGTGGTGTTTATTCCCTCCTGCATGAAGGGGATGATGGTGGAGTTTATTCCCTCCTGCATGAAGGGGATGATGGTGGTGTTTATTCCCTCCTGCATGAAGGGGATGATGGTGGTGTTTATTCCCTCCTGCATGAAGGGGATGATGGTGGTGTTTATTCCCTCCTGTATGAAGGGGGTGATGGTGGTGTTTATTCCCTCCTGCATGAAGGGGATGATGGTGGTGTTTATTCCCTCCTGCATGAAGGGGATGATGGTGGTGTTTATTCCCTCCTGCATGAAGGGGATGATGGTGGTGTTTATTCCCTCCTGCATGAAGGGGATGATGGTGGTGTTTATTCCCTCCTGCATGAAGGGGGTGATGGTGGTGTTTATTCCCTCCTGCATGAAGGGGATGATGGTGGTGTTTATTCCCTCCTGCATGAAGGGGATGATGGTGGTGTTTATTCCCTCCTGCATGAAGGGGGTGATGGTGGTGTTTATTCCCTCCTGCATGAAGGGGGTGATGGAGGTGTTTATTCCCTCCTGCATGAAGGGGGTGATGGTGGTGTTTATTCCCTCCTGCATGAAGGGGGTGATGGAGGTGTTTATTCCCTCCTGCATGAAGGGGGTGATGGTGGGATGAAGATCCAGAGGACGTGGGAATCATCACTGAAGGAGTCACTGTTCTGCAGGAGCTTCGTGATGTGGCCTCTTCCTTTGCTCTTTGGACTGATGTCTGTGCTCAACTTTAACCAACAGGATCTCAAGTACTTTGGAATTTTTCAAAAATGTGTTGATGGAGCTTTATAACAAGAAAATGTCTAACAAAATTCGAGTTCTAAAAATAAGCTTCTTAAGTAGATTTGCTTTACCATATTCTATATATGTAAAATATACTAGGCATAACAGAAATCCACATCCTAAAAAAGGAACACGTAAATTAAACTTTATTACATTCCAATAAGTTCAATGTATTATTTTGAAGAGAAGTATAAACGATAATTCGTCAAGTTTATTGCTTAGTTCATTATTGTACAGCGTGAGCTGTCAAATTTAGAAGTGATTTTTTGTGATTAGTCTGTACATTAATACACTTAAAAGGTTCAAAGATGGTTACAGAATAAAACTACAGAAAGTCTTCAAATGAAGTGTAATATTGCTGAATATTCAAATGTATTGTCCTTTATATACGGCTGTTTATTGCCTTGTTCATACACATTTTATAAATCCAAGCATTTGATACTGAATAGAAGTTATGGAATAAAAGTCCTTAATATCACTGGCACTTGGATGGTTCAAAAACAACTGAGGACAAACTGTTTTAAAATGTCATGTTCTAAAAACTGCAGAGTAAATGCAGAAGTGTTTTAAATGATTTCTGATCCTGTTCTTTGTTCACTTCTGGGAAACTTGACTTGATTTTGTAATCGGTACTTCACAGTGTTGTGTCCAGCGGTTTCATGTAACTGCACTGAGTAAATATGAATGTGCTTTATTCATAATATGAAGTTACTGTAGTGATGTAAGTGCTGTGTAATGGTCTTTAATACAACTTAATAAGTTTGAATTAGGGTTAAGAAGACAAATTCTTAAGATTTAAGTATGTTGAGTAATTACTATGAAATTTTTTATAAAGGAATTACACAATACAGTTCTGTATTTTGTAGTCAGTAAGGTTGAGTATTAACTATGTAATGAAAATATGTTGCATATATTTAATCCATCTGCATAAATCCTATTGAAGAATGTTAAGTCCATACTATATAAACACGCTTTACAACAATTACTCAGTGTGACTGCAGCAACCGCTTGATGCAAAGCTTTAAGTAAATCTAAAGAATTATTTTTTGAGTGTAATTTTGTATTGGGTGCCACAGAATTGTAAAACACCGAGATGATTTTCGTCCACGTATTGCACACATTAATTGTCATTGCATCCAAAAAAATGACAAAGACATGTCAGTATGTCATTTCGTGGACAACAAACAAATGCATTTCGTGAATCAAAAAACCTTTACTGCCGTGTTTCCATCTTTCCTGATCTGTTTGCACAATTTGCGTGACGACTAGGCTACACAAGGTGGCAGTGTGACCTACAATATAGATCGCAAAAAGAACCAGGTTATCTACCCCGGGTCTGCCGCATATCCATCACAGAGCAGCCCGGGACCCGTTTGGATCCGCGTTCAGAACCAGGTTCTCTGCCGTGGATCTGTTCATTATGTCGTTATGAGCCTGAATATGCTTCAGATACTGATCCACTTAATACTGATCTTAATACACACAAGCAGAATGTTAACAAAAGAAGAAGCAGATTTTTACGATGTAAACAATGTTTATTTAAATCATCAATTAGATATCTTGGTACATGAGTAATTATTATTCATGATTGTCGGAGCTTGCGCTGCTTAGAAGCACGGGAGCCTTTTAAAAACTCCCGGGTGAGAGCTCAGTTTATACTTCTGAGAATAATCCTATTGCTAATGTTTTATTATTAACTAATTAGTCTTATTATAGGATTACCAGGGATGGAGTTTTTAGGTTCTCGAAATACCTGTATGATAATTTAATTTGCCCTATGACCTCTTTTATCATGCCAAGTACTACGCCCTGTCACCCTACGCTCACAATCTACTCACATAGGTCATTCGACAACATGAACCATGCTAATATTCTCACTGATAACTCTGATCTCTGTTACTTTTGGATCATATCCCCTTTTTTATATCCTGTACCTTTTATTATCACTGATTAATTTATTTTTAAATACCTTTGATTTCACCACTAATTACTCTAACCTTTTTTACTTTATAGCATATTAAACCAATATTGATATTACCACTTAATTAACACTGACCGCCACTTTAACAGAATGAGTCCTGCTGAGATTACCACCAACCTCTGACCTTTGGACTATCTCAAAGTTACAGTTGCAATTATTTCAATCTTTCTCAGTTCTGAATCATACCTGGCTTAATACCAACAAACAATTCAATTCTTAAACCATAATCAGAATAACACCAACAATGATTCAAAGCTTAGACTACACAGTTAATCAACATTAATATTGCTACGCTGACGTGTAAATTCATACTCACACTATAGTGCTGTCTCAGATGTGACGATCACGATGATGTGATGTGCGTGGCAGCTCTGGATTTGAGGTCTCACCAGACAATGAACACAGATGAAATCAATTCAGGGAGCAAATACTCGTTTCAAGAAATATTTATTTCCCTTACACAAGATAATCACCTGGTGTCTGAGAGGTCTTACCGATTTCTTAAGGTGTTCTGAAGGATGAAGTGAGAGTAAATGACCAAGTTTAGTTAAGAGATTTAGAGCTTTTTACGAAGCCCCCTGCAAAACCTCAAGGTCCTCTGTCCACTACTAGGTTGCCTACTAGGTTGCACCTAACCGTTAGGTTATTCAGACTAATTTAGGTTGTCCAGAAATGCAACTTTTCGTGAAAACACACTTCACCCAATAGAGCTCACCTCACCCTAAAAACCAAGGGCAGCTACCTTACCGGCCAATCACCGTACATCAGTGGTACAATGGCAAAAGGCCAAGACCACTCTCAGACCCCAGTTTTTATTGAGCCCCGCGCCGGTAAACACCCACCGGATCTTTAGGCTCAACCAATTATTTTTAAACATCTTTCATGGCTTTACATCATTACACCCTATCACAGGTCACCTGTCACAAGTTTCAAACTTATGTAAGATTACTTTTGTGGTTAACACCTCTGCTCGTCTTTAGCTTATGCATGCAAAGTTGCAACAGGGTTCAAAAGTTCAGCTTCAGCATCTATTCACAACTTTTTAGCTTTTCAAAAACATATTGTTACCTTTAAAACATCTAGTATAAAATCATAAGATGAATAAAAATGAATAATAAAAATGAATAGAATCATGAATAATAAAATGAGTATTGAATTACATCATGATATTTCACAATTATCATTAATGGAATCAAAACAGAAAAATATATAACTCAAAATAAAATAACTTCCCTTTTGGTCATTCGTCAGAAAGAAAGAAATATAAAAATCTCATTCACACCTCATAACAATGATATAAGACTTATATACCCTTCAATTTAGTTAACCAATGCTTCATTCTAAATCTGAAAATGACAATTTGCTCTTTACTGAGTACCAAAAATAGTTTGTTAAGAAAAGTGTGTAGGCGATGTTTCTGTTACGTGGGTGGATGTCTGTGTATGAATGTGTGTGGTTATCTGAAAAAAAGAAATATATACATTAGAACTCAACAAACAATATGAAATGAACAGGGGAAAAAATACATAATAAATGTATTTCACGTGAAGCACCACACGGTATAATAACAATAGCATCTCCTGACATTTGAAATAAACTAACAAAATATACATTTGCACTTAAACATTATTCACATCACACAAACATGTGTGGCACTCATACACAGAAGACTGGGCAGGATCTGTTTGTATCGTGTGTTAGCCTTTATTCACTTTCAGAACAAAACATGTCGACATTATAATCACACCTGCTGTTTTTCAGGACATGTCGTGGTGGAGTTTATAGACTGACCCTGTTTAAGTGTACAGATGTTTCATGTTCAAATCACACAGCTCACTGTCATTATTATTATTACTTACATTGTTCTTCACAAACCCGAACTCTAACTCCTCACAAGGAAACAACGTGTAATGAGGTATTTAAAATACACTGGTGTCATTTCAGATGCTGTGACAAAAGGGACAGAGCTGGACATTGACAACTGCACCTCACCTCTGCAGCTGCACCTCACCTCTGCAGCTGCACCTCACCTCTGCAGCTGCACCTCACCTCTGCAACTGCACCTCACCTCTGCAACTGCACCTCACCTCTGCAGCTGCACCTCACCTCTGCAACTGCACCTCACCTCTGCAACTGCACCTCACCTCTGCAGCTGCACCTCACCTCTGCAACTGCACCTCACCTCTGCAGCTGCACCTCACCTCTGCAACTGCACCTCACCTCTGCAGCTGCACCTCACCTCTGCAGCTGCACCTCACCTCTGCAACTGCACCTCACCTCTGCAGCTGCACCTCACCTCTGCAACTGCACCTCACCTCTGCAGCTGCACCTCACCTCTGCAGCTGCACCTCACCTCTGCAGCTGCACCTCACCTCTGCAACTGCACCTCACCTCTGCAGCTGCACCTCACCTCTGCAACTGCACCTCACCTCTGCAGCTGCACCTCACCTCTGCAACTGCACCTCACCTCTGCAGCTGCCTCAGACTGAAGCTAAAGAACAGCCATTCATCTAATTACACTGTGGTGGAAAACTCAAGTTAAGTTTTAGTTTTAACAATATGGTGTTTTGCTACACTCAGTCTCATCTGTCCACTCATACGGCTTATTTGTTTTGTGCTTTTTTAAACTTTGCTTAACATGAACAATTTTTAGTACTTAAAAGATTGCAAATGGTCATTTTAATATTTAGAAGAAGCATTGGTTAACTAACTTGAAGGGTATATAAGGGTATATAAGGGTATATAAGGGTATATAAGGGTATATAAGGGTATATAAGGGTATATAAGGGTATATAAGGGTATATAAGGGTATATAAGGGTATATAAGGGTATATAAGGCCATACCGGCTCGTCGTTTGGGTGCCATGAAAAGCGCTATATAAAAGCAATAATTAATTAATAAGTCCTATATGTAAGTACTATATCATTAATGATAATTACTCATGTACTAAGATTTCTAATTAATGATTTATAATAAACATTGTTTGCACTGTAAAAAAAAAAAACCTGCATCTTCTTTTGTTGAGATTAAATGTTAGGATATCACCAATCCAACCATGAATTGTTGGGATTCATGTTTTTAAATTTAAGCCTCTACATTCTATTTGCGATAAGGTGTTGTAAAAGGTGTTTTATGTACAATTAAAATGCAAATCCTGCTTGTGTGTATTAGGGTAAGTAGTAAGTGGATCATTACCAAATCTGAAGCATATTTAGGCTCATAACGACATAATAAACAGATCCGCGGCAGATCCGGGGCAGATAACCTGGTTCTGAACCAAAACGGGTCCTGGACAGATCCGCGAGATACGCATACGGTATATATATATATATATATATATATATATATATCTATATCTATATATCTATATATATATATATATATATATATATATATATATATATATATATATATATATATCCATCCATCCATCTTCTCCCGCTTAATCCGGCTGGGTCACGGGGCAGTTTGCTGCCCAATCCTCATAGCACCTGACCCTGACCTGAGTTCAGGTGCTGCATGTTTTGGGTTGATGGGGAAACCGGAGCACCCGGAGGAAATCCATCCAGACACGGGGAGGAACATGCAAACTCCACACAGAAAGGCTGTTGCCACTCAGCCACCGTGCCGCCTATATATATATATATATATATATATATATATATATATATATATATATATATATATATATATATATATATATATGTATATAAATATATATATATATATATATATATATATAAACCGCGTTCCTCACCTTCCACGGTGGTTGGTCTCTCTCACCCTCATCAGCTCGGGTTCTACCAGAGGCCTGGGAGCTTGAGAGTTCTGTGCAGTATCTTTGCTGTTCCAGTACTGCACTTTTCTGGACTCAGATGTCTGTTGTCCTTCCTGGGATCTGCTGCAACCACTCGTCTAGTTTGGGGTCACGGCCCCGAGTGCTCCGATCACCACAGGCACCACCGATGCTTTCACCTTCCAGGCCCTCTCCAGCTCTTCTTTGAGCCCCTGGTATTTCTCTAGTTTCTCGTGTTCCTTTTTCCTGACATTGCCATCGCTCGGTATTGCAATGTCCACCACCACGGCTTTGTTCTCTCGCTTATCCAGAACCACGATGTCCGGTTGGTTCATCACCATTCTGTCAGTCTGTATTTGGAAGTCCCACAGGATCTTGGCTCATTCTCCACAACCTTTGGAGGCGTTTCCCACCTTGATCCTGGGGTTTCCAGCCCGTACTCTGCACAGATGTTTCTGTACACTATGCCCGCTACTTGGTTATGTCGCTCCATGTCGCTTTCCCTGCAGCATCTTACACCCTGCAGTTATGTGCTGGACTGTCTCAGGCACTTCTTTGCACAGCCTACACCTTGGGTCTTGTCTGGTGTGGTAGATCTGGGCCTCTATTGCTCGGGTGCTCAAGGCTCCTGTGCTCCAGGATGAGCCTCTGTGTGTCCTTCAGACCAGCCCTCTCCAGCCATTGGTAGGATTTCTTGATATCAGCCACTTCAGTTATGTTCCGGTGGTTCGCCCCATGTAGGGGTTTGTCCTGCCATGATGGTCCCTCCAGCACCTCTTCCTCTGCCCCACTGTCTGAGACATTCTCTGAGCGTCATCAGTCTGGGCCTTGTCACTGATGTACTTGTGGAGCTTGGATGTTTCATCCTGGACAGTGGTTCCCACACTCACTAGTCCTCGGCCTCCTTCCTTCCGGCTCGTGTACAGTCTCAGGTGCTGGACTTGGGATGAACCCTCCTGCAGGTCAGGAGCTTTCGTGTCTTAACATCTGTGGTCTGTATCTCCTCCTTTGGCCAACTTATGATTCCTGCTGGGTCTGATCACTGGCAGGGCGTAGCTGTTTATTGCCTGCACCTTGTTCTTGCCATTGAGCTTCTTAGGACCTGCCGTACTCTTTGCAGGTATTTGGCTGTCGCCGCTTTCCTTGTTGCCTCGTCAAGGAGCCATTTGCCTGTGAGATACCAAGGTACTTGTAACTGTCCTCAATGTCTGTTATTGTTCCCTCTGGGAGTGAGACCCCCTCTGTGTGGACTACCTTCCTTCTCTTTGTCACCATCTTACTACATTTCTCGAGCCCGAATGACATTCCAGTGTCTGTGCTGTAGATCCTGGTGGTGTGGATCAGTGAGTCGATGTCTCGCTCGCTCTTAGCGTACAGCTTGATGTCATCCATGTAGAGGAGGTGACTGATGGTGGCCCCGTTTCTGAGTCGTATCCATAGCCAGTGCGGTCGATTATTTGGCTGAGGGGGTTCAGACCTATGCAGAACAGCAGTGGGGACAGTGCGTCTCCTTGTGTGTATATATATATATATATATATATATATATATATATATATATATATATATATATATATATATATATATATATATATACTGTCTATGGACACCCAGCAGATCAGCGGCCCCTCCGCTGCACATTCGCCGCGAATACTTTTTGCTATCTGTATTGCAGGCTACACTGCCACCTTGTGTAGCCTAGTGGTCACGCAAATTGTGCAAACATCTATATCTATATCTATATATAATATCTATATATATCGATATCTATCTATCTATCTATCTATATGAATGTATCTATATAAATAAATAAATAAATAAATATATATATATATATATATATATATAAATAAATATAAATATATAAATAAATATAAATATATAAATAAATATAAATATATAAATAAATATAAATATATATATATATATATATATATATATATATATATATATATAATACAAATGTGTATTGATTTATTAAATAAATCAGCTTAACAAAAACAGTGATGTGCAAACATTAGCCTAGAACTTTAACACAAAAATACTTACACATAAACAGCACTTAAACTAAACATCTGTAGGCCATAACAAATTATAACTTTTATATCAAATATTTCTATTGCAAATGTTTGATCTTCTGCCTTGCTCGTTCTATCACACCTAATTTCTGTTCCGTATTAACCCTTCGAATCCCTTTGAATCCTTAGTAAAATCCTACTCACCCGTAAAAAAATCAGTAGTAAACAGTTAAATAACAATAACTTACCGGTAAGCTACTTTTTCCATTTCTGTAGCCCTTTTCTTTCGTGGTTGTTGTGATTGACATTTAAGGAATTGAGATTTTTGAGGAGGCAAGTGAACAGAAATCAGATGTACCTAGAGTTGCCAAGTCTGCTTCTTCTGCATGAATTATGGGCTTCTTTTTTTTATTTTTTATTTTTTATTTTTAGAATTTGTGCTATCCTGGGGCTTGGGGGTTTGATATTTGCTTTTGGAATGCTTTTCTTTTCAATGACTGGGAAAGTTATAAGCTTTTTTTTGTAAATTTTGTTTCAGTAATAATTTGCCAAATTTCCCAAATATATTAACAGCTAAAAATAAAATATTAGCCTTTTTCGCTAAATAATGTTATTATTAGACATATTCAGTCTCCATACAACTTAAAATATTACGGGCATTCCTTGACAATTTCAATAGACCTTTCTCTAATTGCATTTTGCAGATCGTAACAATGAGGTAATGACAAGTATTGGACAACAATAATCCATAAAAATCACTTGGTTAATTTTTGTTGCTATAGAGACAAGCCAAAATATCAAGTTACTAAGTGGCTGGATTGGGAAACGCTTATAACCTATTATTAGTAATTGTATTCTTGTTTTGGCTTCTTTTCATGTGCCAGGTTACGTGTTTGTGTCGTAATATTTGGCAACCCCGGAGTTGTCAGCGGCTTTGGTTTGGAGAGAGGAGCGACCAAGGGCGGCTACGTTTGCTCAATAATGCCGAATAAAACGAAAAAAGACAAGGTGGGTTACGTGTACCGGAGAAAGAACAATTTATCAAGCGAAATCATGCATGCTTAACCGTTTGGAGCGCTTAAAAATCTAAAAGTTAGCCTTGTGGAAGTGATTTGGTTAGCATTTAGCGCTGTTTCCCATCCTATTAGCCCCCGCCGCTAGCCCCTGTCCTATGCTCTTGCTTTAGGATTTTCTTCTTATTTTACACCCGGTTTGCTCAAAAGTTGCTTATATTTTATGCCAGTCTTTATTTACATATTCTTACAAGCATCTATTGTTAATACTGAAAACTTTGCATAACTTTTATACTTGGATTGTAACGGAAATTGGATTCGTGAGATTGCCAAGTAACCATTAGCTAAACTGGTAGCTAGCAGTGGTCTATAAACAGGGGATCTCCTTGCCCCCCAAAATAAATCTTAATCATTATTTGCTAATTTGTGTTCGTTCCAAAAATAAAACAAAAATAAGATGATGTTATAATAATTTTCAAACTTTTTTTTAATTGTGTATATTTAGATTTGGTAAAAAAAAAAAAAAAAAAGTTTAATTAATTATTGAAAAAAAAGTGACATTAACGTTATATGAATGATTAAAAATTGTGAAAAAAAACAAACTTAAATACAAATTATAAGTATTATAGTATTATATAACTTATATAACTAACTTTATCATTTATAATTGTATGCAGTAAAATAACAGGTATCATTAACTGGGGAGTGGCAACAAACAGGACAAATTTGACCATATAGACTATTGTTTATTTGTAACTTTGAATTACATGTCATTTTTTTCATTCATAAATTCTTTAGTTAGGTCAGTGAAGTAGGCAGACTGCAGCGGGTTATTTTTAGCTGAGAGTTCTTTTGTGTTAAACCTTCTTACCACTAATGACATTGGTGTTTGCCTCAGATTTCCGCGGTAGCTGAGGTGAAACTTATTTGAATATTTTGATTTTTATATTTTTTAGTGTAAAAAATAGCTAATTATTGTCTTTTATTAAAAAGGCTCTGTATTACTGAATTTTATGATCTTTGTTAGAATGTTGTTCTTTATCAAAAACATACCCGTTGTGTTTTTATTTCATTCACGCGTTTTTAAACTCCATACACCATTACTACAATCATCTGGATGATTTCAAACCTGGAATTGCCCATCTCTATTGAATTAAACATTATTAAAAAAAAAAAGCTGTTAACTTGAACACTACCATGACATCATTTGGAACATTTTGCGTTTTGGAGATGTAGACAAACTAATTAAACAAAACACCACTCTGGGTATGTATTTGATGAGGGAACAGCATTATAAAACACCTTTAAGCTCACATGAGTCAATTTTGTGTAAAGTAGAACCTTTTAATATATCAGTTATTGTCTCTGTTTAATATTTGAACTTCAAATTTTAGTGTTATGATTATTGTGACATTTAGAGTGTTATGATTATTTGACATTGCAACAACATTTAAAAATCTTTCTGCAAAATAGTTAACCACTGATTTGACTTATTTTTGTTCCTGGAATTCTGTCATTATTTTTTAGTACTTCCAATTATTTTACTATGACCTGTGTACTCACTATTTTTGAAAAAGCAATTAGTCTGGCCATCCTTAATTTGAAGTTAGAGATAGTTTGCTCTACCAGTTTTGTTGCCCAGTTTGTTTTAAGTAATGACATTGTATATTCAGCCAGTGTATATTGAGTCATTCAAATAAGGTCTGAAATGCCCCTGTAAATGTCTACAAAGATTAAACTGTAATTTCACTAACATTTTTGTATTATCTTTTGGGTTGTTATTGCCACCTCTAAACACTGATGATGTCCTCTTTCTTTCAGGACTTGCCCAAGACTAAAGGGAGTAAGAGCGGAGGGCAGGAGAATTCAGAGCATGAGGTAGGTTAACTCTGGGCTAACTGCCCAAGGCTTAATGCCCATTAATCTGTTTTCTATGACGCTGTCTCTGTTAATGTATATTCTTTGCACATTTTGGATTACTTTGTTAATTGAAGTCTGCTGTGACGACTGATCTTTCAAGTAGTGGAAGCTCATTATGTCATATTAATTGGAAGCAAATGTAAACTGCCTTAATTTTGTACAAACTGATGTAGTTTATTGTATCTCAAATAAGAATGTTTTACTTTATCCATCCATCTGTTTCAATTTTATTTTTAATTCAAATGGATTCAGTTTCATAGTGTGTCTCTCTATAGTAACCCGACTGTTGTCTCAGACCGTGCTAAAGCCTGCTGTATATTCACTCCCCTGTACCCTCCACTGCTAATGAGAAACTCACGGCTAAACTTGTTTCATAAGAAACTTCAATTTCACATTTTAACCATTTTTCATAATTTAAAAACGGCAACAAAAACAATTAAATTCAATATTCCCGATAATGATACGCTGAGTATGTTTGCTATTTGCAGCCGTGGTGTTTATAGTTGCTCTGTATTTAAACCGTGATGACATTACCTTGACTCTCGGCTGAGTGGTTTTCCATTTACCTACAGAGAGAGGTGCATAATGGCTTCATAAGAGCTGGTTCTGACTGAGTGGGCACATTCACTGCACTGGAGCCTCACTGAGTCACAGAGCTCAGCATTAACCTACAGCTAAATTTACCTAAAGATTACATCACTAACATCAGGCCATCCTCTGTTATTTTCATTCTGCTTTTATAATACGAAACCTCCAAATTGTCTGTATACTGTTTCTGTATCTACAAAATACTCTGATGATGAGCATTGTTCTGATACCGATACCAATTATTTTTGTATTAAAGGTACACTGCACACAGGGCTCTGCAGTGCGCCCATTTCACTCACATTTGCGGGTCCAAAAAGGGGTGCAGAGTTTCAGTGCAGTACAGTTTGCTTGGCTTATTTTAAGTCTAAATGAATATTAATCAGATAAAATGGAGATAGATTTATAAAAACATTCTGATAATCCTTTTGTTTTTTTGTATAAAATGAATTCAAATAAGTTGGTGTGTGCAAGTTCTGCACTGCAATAAATGTTCAAAACTAAAACCTATTTGTGCCCCATTTTTTTTCCTGCGCTCCTAAAATTTTTAACTTTGGGGCACGTGTGCTCCTGAAAACAGAAGTTAGCGTAGAGCCCTGACTGCACAGCTTTTCTGGTTGAGGTTACACTACTGCATATTATTACTGTGCCTGGGGTAGGGTTGCCAGGAATGTTCCACTCTATGGCATTAAATTTATCTATCAAATATGTATTCAATTCAATTGTGTTTTTATCGCTCAAAAATACATTGAAAAAGGGCAGGCTTGCCTCTTCACAGATCTGGCCCATAACTTGGCCTGGTGGCATTCTTGACTCCATGGAGATGGAAAAGAAGCTCAAGAAAAATTCAGGCAAAGCAATAAAAGTATGTATTATGAACACAAGCAGGTAGCAGACCCTCCAGCAGAAAAATTACACAATGCACCTTTAAAATGCATTGAGAACTATAAAATAAGATTTTTTTCTTTGGCTTCATTATCTTTGCTTCACCTCAGCTTGAACTAAAAATTTAAAAAACGTAATTAATGTGTAATTTGCATAAGAATGAATATTTTTTGATACCTCAGTCAGTATGAATATGGATCTATCCCAGCCCATTGGTGCCATGTAGCTCGCATTTCGTTGCAGTTTCGTCAGTTTCACAATTTTTGAAGAAAGTCTTATTGCAATTGTAAAATATACAAAAAGCATGACACAAAACTGTTTCATTAGAGGGATGCATGCTGATTGTGTTGTGCTCTGAAGAATTATGACTTTGCATGGGGAACAAAGGGAACTGAAACTTATAAAACATGTTAACACGTTCTTTTTGGGGAATACGGTATTTTCAAAACAGTAAAAGGTACCGTGGTGGTCTAAATATGTTGGTGTTAGCAGTTAATCCCCCATTAAAGTGAAATACCTTTACTTGACACCAGCCTCTTGCTATTTTTGATACTTATTTAAAATGATTACCATTTATGTTTTTTTCTCTTTATTATAATACAGGGTGTCCCAAAAATTGACATAATTTTAAAAGCAATTATCTTGAAAATTGAAATTGAATTGAAAAAAGTCTAGCTCAATGAAACTGAACTTAAGGTCCACTTACCAAATTTACAGAGTTTCCAGGGTCCGAAAAAGGATTTTCAAACTTCAAACTTCTAACAAAAATGTAGTAAATCCACATGGAACATTTGAGCTATGCACAAAGTATTGTGTGTTCTGTCCGAATCAGTGTGAAAAGCTAAAGGCTGAATTAAAGCCAAATTATGGTTCTGCGTCAAAACTGTGTCGACCGCCTGCACCCATGGGTGTAAAATAAGATTTGTTATAGTTCTGCTGCACCTCTGAAATTTACTAACTACGCGTTAAAACAACACAGACAATAAGGACTGGGACTGGTTTTAGACCAGATTTTAGTCCTGTTTTAGACCTGGTTTAGTCCTGATTAAGACCAGGACTAAAACCAGGTCTAAACCAGGTCTAAACCGGGACTAAACTAGGTCTAAACCAGATCTAAACCAGGACTAAACCAGGTCTATAACAGGACTAAAACCAGGTCTAAACCAGGTCTAAACCGGGACTAAACCAGATCTAAACCAGGACTAAACCAGGTCTATAACAGGACTAAAACCAGGTCTAAACCAGGTCTAAACCCAGGTCTAAACCAGGTCTAAACCAGGTCTAAACCAGGTCTAAACCAGGTCTAAACCAGGTCTAAACCAGGTCTAAACCAGATGTAATGGACGCACCTCCACTCCGATCATTAGACGTGGATGTCAGGGTGGCGGTGTGTGGATGTCAGGGTGGCGGTGTGTGGATGTCAGGGTGGAGGTGTGTGGATGTCAGGGTGGCGGTGTGTGGATGTCAGGGTGGAGGTGTGTGGATGTCAAGGTGGAGGTGTGTGGATGTCAGGGTGGCGGTGTGTGGATGTCAGGGTGGAGGTGTGTGGATGTCAGGGTGGAGGTGTGTGGATGTCAGGGTGGAGGTGTGTGGGAATGGCAGCTGTAATAGAGCTGCATCCCAACACAAAACAGTGCGGCGCAGGACACATTCTGAAAGCTCATTGTGGGCGCGGGCGGGAGCAGGACTGCACGATGCGGGAGCGGGCGGGACGATAAAAAACAGTCCCGCAAACTAAATTGAGTCAAATAATAGTAAGATCAAAAGTAACTAGGCCTATATAAGTAAAATATACAGTCCACGGCACGTGCTGTGTGTTCAGGCTCCAGCACCATCCGAGGGCGTTCAGCGTATGTGGTCACAGACTGGAGGAGAGACACTGAAGCCCTCAGTGAACAACGGAGACTCAAGCCTAAATAGGCTGATTTTAGGAATGTTCATGGCCCATTATAGACCTATCGAAATGTCAAATGTCAAACGTTACTGAAGCCTGTTTAATGTTGGCTGAACAATAACTGTTACCCAGTTACTACTACCAATGAAACACCCGTCCGTCCCCATCTTGTGTGATTTGCAGGCGGGAGCAGGACAAACATTACAGATGCGGGTGGGACTGAAAAATCACAATCCTTTGCGGGAGCGGTACTGAAGAACGCGGGAGTGGGACTGAAAATTCTGTCCCGCGCAGACCTCTGGCTTGTAACCGGTCGGGCGGGGCTGGAGAACACAGCTTCACAGCAAAGCACAGGCCAATGAAATACTACGTGGATCCGGAACGCTATGGAAAAAAAAGCTAGAGAGAGAGAATTTTGTCTCTGCGGATGTCATTGCGTTTGGGTCCGGATCCGGACCTGGAGTCCGCCAATTGAGTACCTCTGGTTTAGGTATTTCCCATTATAAGTTTATTATGGGACTTTGTTTTTCCAAATTTTACAATGATGGCACACTGCACAGTCTTGGGTACTGTGTGTGAGCATATTCCAAAACGCAAAATTGCTTCTCTTTGGGGGTGAACGGCACGACTGAAAACAGAACAAAAATAAAACATTAAATATAAAATCTTGATCTGTTTCTATACATTCTGTGAAAATTTCAGCTAGAAATTTCAACTAGAAATGCCAAAATGACTGGCAATTCTTGTTGAAATAACAAAAAATGCCAATAATTTTGTTATATTGTGATGTGTGAGCTACTGTGTCCTTGTGGATCCATAAAGTTTGTCTAAATACCCTTCTTTTAATGGGTATTTTCTCTTTTGTGCAGGGCTCCAACAGGAAGAACAGTAACAGTGTCCCTCCCACCACACAGCTGTTAAAGGGGAAACAGACGGGACCCCAAACACCATTAAAGAAAGACAAAAGGCAGAGCTCCTCACGATTCAGTCTGAGCAACAACAGAGAGCTGCAGAAACTACCTGCGTTTAAAGGTAATTACTGCTCTGAAGGCTATAAGGTGTCAGGGTCTATAACTCACCAGCCCTACTGTCTGTGGGGTATTTTCAGAGTATGTGCGTAGAAGCTGGGAACTTCCATCTAATGTTATGTAAAATAATAATAATAATAAAACGAGCATAAACACTAGATGCTTTTAACAACACTACTGCATCATAAAAAAATCAAATATCGCAATAGAAAAGCTCATAGACTGTAAAGAAGACGATAAAGAACTGGGCTAAAGGTGTGTTCCCATTTGGAATGTGGAGGTTGGCGTGTTATGTCCATTTATACTGTCTGTGGAAAAGCTAGACAATAGTTGAAAAAATTGTTCATGGTACATTTAATTTATACCTCCAGAGTGCTGAAAAAAGCAACTTGTCAGTTTTAGATTGTTGCTGTTTTCATCTATAGTAAAATAAAAATACATTTCTACAATAGTTTTTAAATTCATAATTCGTTAAGGATGGGAAGAGACCAGATCAGGCAGGAGACTGGGTCCACGAGAACTAGACAAAAGACCAGATTTTGGCATATGAATACATTGTGCGGTTCAGTTCGGAATTTCCGGCTTCACTATTTTTTATTTTATATATTTGCTTTCATTGTAGCACATATTTTTGGAACTGCAGCGTCTCAAGTGGTGCACTTAGTAAAATTAACTCTTTGTTTGTTGTCCAAGCTAAATGTTTATGTGGGGGGAAAAACTCATAAGATAATATTCCTCTGAGATCTTGTACCATCCCTATAATTCATAATATTGAAATTATAATTAAAGGTGCTCTGCGTAACTTTTCAATTGTAGTGTCCACCACCTGTCTCCATAAGGATATTATTGCTTTGCCCAGAATTCTCCACAGTACAGCATTAAAATAAAACATCTCCATGGGGACGAGGAGTTTGTGCCACCAGAGCAGTTGTTTGGATCTGTGGAGCTCACGCTCGCACAGTGCAGATGCATGTTTTCAAGATGTTTTGTGATCAATGGAAACATCCAAAATGGAAAAAAAAAGCTAGATATGGTTAATACATTACTGTTGAACAAAGGCAAAGCGATAACATCTCCATGGAGACAAGAAGGCGGTGGACCCTGCTCCAAAAAGTTCTACAGTGTACTTTTAATAATATCAATTTCTGATATAATTTATCATTGTTATTTTGGCCATGTTAATTGTGACACAGAATTTTAATATCATCCTGTGCGTAGCTTCAAAACAACAGATGTCATATTATCTAGCAGCCCATACGTTGTCCTCCTGTCTGTGCATCCTGCTCATTCAGGACTCTAAGCTGAGGAGGCCTTACGTCATCGTGGTAACAGACAGTGGATGTGCACGTAGCAGACTTAACCCTGGCATCTAAATTTAGTGGTAATCCAAAGATAAAGCTTTAACTCCACGCTCCTTGTGTCCAGGACGGGCCCCTGAATAGATAAGCTCAGGCTCCTTCTGCCCCATGCACTGTAAATATGGAACAACAGACAGGAAGTCATGACAGATCAGTATTTGTATAAAAAACAAAAACAAACAAAAAACAAACAAAAAAAACAATATTGTCCGACTTCCATATATATTTCTTTTGGACAAAATTAGAAAGACAGAATTATACTTTTAAAGTCAATTAGTAATACATATTAAAAGATTATTTCAATTTACATGACTCTAGCTTTTTAAATCAGAGAATCAGGAAGTGTGCTGTTGACATGCTAGTTGTTAGCATTACACTGACTGCAAAACTCTGCTGTGGTCTTTGGAAATTCTCTGTATACTGTCTGCTGCTAATTATAAGGCATTTTGCTGTTCGCATTCTGGTTATTGCGAGCGTTTTGGTCACGGTTTTTGATTCTCGTTTTTTGAAGTCTCCGTAGATTTAACAAGCAGTTTGTTTCACTCCAGTAATTGCACAAATTTTGCTAAAACTAAAATGACTACCTCGGCTTCTAAGATTCAAACTGATTTTTGCTCCGTTGCTTATTTTGATTATCGCTTCTATTTCAGACTGTGAAAATCAGTGGTTTAAAGGGTTTTTCACACGAATCTTTGAATAAGAGTTATGAGTGTCCAAAAGTCGAACGCACGCAGCTCCTCGATATTGTGAGCCCGTTCTGATTCCTAAGAGGTTTGCTAACACTGAGCTAGCATTAGCCCCTGGATGTTATCGCTGGGTCTTGTCCAAACAGGCTCCGTGTTTTCATTCCAAGCGTGTTCACCTCCTCCTGGTGCAGCACATGTCCACAAGACCAACTGCAGACACGCAGGTTCAAAACACCAGTGGAGGACGGAGGATATTATATATACAAGGTGGGATTGTCCAAAGTATTGAAAATCAGATGATATCAAAATTAGGTATTCATTTGAGCAGGTATTGATACTAAAAAGGTCACATTCACAGCACAGAAGAGAACCTGAATAGCTTTCGAATGATCTTGAGCTCAGGGCTCTACACTAACTTTTTTTTTCAGGAGCACATGTGCCCCTAAGTCAAAAATTTTAGGAGCACAGAAAAAAAATGGGGGCACAAATAGGTTTTTGTTTGAATAATTATTACAGTGCAGAACTTGCACACACCAACACCAATACTGAATAAATTTAATACAGAAAAGAAAAGAATTATGACTGTACTTTTCCTGCATGATCACAATGTTTTTATAAATATATCTTCATTTTATCTGATTAATATTTAGACTTAAAATAAGCCAAACAAACTGTACTGCACTGAAACACTCTGTGGCCCTTTTTGGACCCTCACCACAGTTTAAGAACCTCTTCTTTAAGAGAACTTCAGAGAACTGGCACTTTACACAAAACTGCTTCAAAGTGAAAAACATAGGGAGGATTTTTAAACCTGTATTTTCAAATTCCTAACTGGAGTTACTTTCTCTTAGTGGTTTTAAAGTGGTATTTAGCCTCTGCACATTTACCAAACCAAACGCACATTGTGACAGAGTTATTTGGCATTTTCTTAGGCAAACTTCAGCCCACATATCACCTGCTCTGTGCTGTAGCTCTGCTCTGTGCGGACACGGACATAAAATTAGTATTGGCGCATTTGACGAGGCGGATGGACAGGAGAGATGTTTAACCTGCCCTGTGATGCAGGCTGAGGGTGGCGCTGTGGACGAGCCGTGCACTGGCGGTGCCGCGGTGTCCGTGGGCTCCAGCGCACAGGTCCCGCACACCGGTACAAGTTTATTGCGGACAGCAGCGGCTGTAATGATATATGATGCACTCAGTATTCAGACCTTGAGTCCGTGACGAGACCGAGTCCAAATGCGCTCGAGTCCGAGACAAGACCGAGACAAAACCATCGCTTTAGCGGAGAAGTCCAGCGGCCCGGGGGTGTCTGTGAGTGGGACAGGTGTGGGTCCTGCTGTGGTGCCGCTCCTTGTTTAAGGGGGTGTGGGTGTGTTTTGAAGCGGAGTTTGTTCGTATCCGCACACCTGGAGCTCGTACGCTGGGCTCGTGCGCGGTCGGAGGTGTTGTGCCCGGGCTCGGTTCGGTTGCGCTCGCGCTGGGCAAGAGTGCCGCGCTTTAGGGGCGATCCAGGCTTGGGCACGATTCTAAAGTCCTAGTGTGAGTTTGCCCCTAATGTTTGACACATGTAGAACGTTTAACTCGTCACGTTACATCTGTGCACAGTTCTCCTTATTGTGGCTGCAGAAGCACTCGCACAGATGCACCTGTTTTGTTTTCTAAGTTCGCACGACGAAATATTTACTCGCAAATGCGAGTGAACTGGGCGCACTGTAGAGCCCTGCTTGAGCTGTATCAGAGCAAGAATAAGAGCGTATACTACACCTGTGAACCATTATGGAACCTACCTGGACCACTGAAGGAGTACACAGATATAAGACCACGTGGAAATATAAAAGAAAAAGCTACAGTTTAATGTTGAAAATCACATTCTGTTGTCAGTATTGAGTATCGAGCCTATTCCTTCTCTTCATGGAGATAGACACACTTTACGTCATACTGGGGGTGATTATAACCAAATGAGCAATGTTTACATGGAAAAAAGCCAGTCTCCCCTCCAGATCAAGTAAGAGTCAGGTTTGTGGAGATGCAAGCCCGCACACACTAAGGAAGCATTACATTTAAAAAAAAAAAAAAATTAAA
This sequence comes from Odontamblyopus rebecca, assembly GCA_030686955.1. Lineage (NCBI taxonomy): Eukaryota > Metazoa > Chordata > Actinopteri > Gobiiformes > Gobiidae > Odontamblyopus > Odontamblyopus rebecca. Next base: position 34,440,776 of record CM060673.1, read on the forward strand.
TTGTACAATAAAACTTCAGTGGGCAAAAACACAGTGGGGCTATAAATGAAATTGTAAAATCCACATTCTGTGAAATACTTGAACATCATTTAAACAGAACAGTTTAGATTTACATCATTTGAATAGCTCCACTGTGATATTGAGGAGAGTTTTTATTATTTCCCAGTGGCCACATCTCTACAGGCATTTAAGAACTAACACTATTAACCCCCTGCTTGTACTAAAGATGTAATTACTGTTTTTGTAACATGTACTATTGTCATGTTTATGTCACACTTGAATCTACTTCTGCATCGTTCAGATGGAGCATCTGAATATGACCCTAAAGTGACAATGTTAGGAACAGGCAACATGACCATTTTTCCCTCGTATTGATCAGTCACAATTTAATGTCTTGTTATAGACAACTAACAATAATGTTGGTAATCGGTAAATCTGGCGGTCATTATTTCTATTAACTGATTACTTCTTATGATCGTAATTTAAGGGCAGTGAATGACATTTTTTATCATTTTGACCAAGATAAAGCTAGAGATGCTGCTAAAGAACATCTTCATACATTATATTTATAACAAAATTGGTGGTTAATTTAAAATACTTGGGATGCACCGATCCAGCTTTTTCTTTTCCCATACTGATACCAAGACTTTGACTTTAAGTGATCTGCCGGTACCCAATATTGGCCGATACCAGTATATGTGAACAGAAAATGGCTTTTATTTCTCTAAAACACAGTGAACTGTGACACAAGAGATCCAATTGTGCTATATTATTTCTCCATCTCACTACAGAACAACTTTGTATGAATTCAAGTTCAAACATGATTAGTCCGAGAATAAAAGTGGGTCATAAGACGAGATTTAAAACACTCGACGGTCTCATCAGATATGGCATCGATATTTCATAACAGTATTGGTATCGGTGTATTCCTAAAATTTCGTTTGTCAGTTGGGGTCACGGAAACTCTTCTTTAAGCACATGTACTGGAGCCTTTGTCTGAGTCTGTCCAGAAAATAATTACCTTATTTTCCGCACTATAAGTTATATATATACTATATAACAGTATATATGTGTGTGTGTGTGTGTGTGTGTGTGTGTGTGTGTGTGTGTGTGTGTGTGTGTGTGTGTGTGTGTGTGTATATATGTATGTATGTATGTGTGTGTGTGTGTGTGTGTGTGTGTGTGTGTGTGTGTGTGTGTGTATATATGTATGTATGTATGTATGTATGTATGTATGTGTGTGTGTGTGTGTGTGTGTGTGTGTGTGTGTGTGTGAGTGTGTGTGTATATATATATATACACACACACACACACACACACACACACACACACACACACACACACTATAACAGCCAAAAAATGCACAGTGAAGAAGAAAAAAAACATATAGAAGTCGCGTTTTTTGGGGGGAAATGTATTTGATAAAATCAGACACAAGGAACAGACATAGTAATAACAATAGAACAGAGAAGAACAGGCTGAACATGTGTCTGTCACGTCACATGTGAACAGTTATTCAGAAAATTAGAGCAGAAACAACAGAACAAGTTTACCACTCTCCATTTCACTCCAAATCACTAAATCCACTGAATTCTTCATCCTCTGCGTCCCTTCTGAGCAACTCTAGCTACAGCTAGCTTTTAGCCGTGATTAGCTTTTTTGTTTTCTTCATTGTGGTTCAAGTATCCTCCGCTTTTCTCCAGTCAAACACAAGTTTCTCGCTCACTCCAAACTTTCTTTCTGCTGCTCGATCACCATTTTCAGCTGCATATTTCACTACCTGCAGCAGGACAGCGGCTCTTTCTGCAGGAGACATGAGGTAGAGCAAGAAGTGACAGTGCTATTACAGGTGTAATAGGATAATAGGTGTAGCAGATACTGTCACACAGGCCTTGAGCGCCCTCTCGTGGCTGTCAGTGTGAAAATAATCAACATGTGAAATTATATATTTTATGTATAAGTCGCAGGAACACCCAAACCATGAAAAAAGTACAACTTGTAGTCCAAAAAATACGGTAATAAATCAACAATTTCAATAGTCAATAGTTAACTTGTTTCAGCCAGAAAGACCCAAGGTGATCATTGACTATTGGAAATGGTAGAATCTGGATCTGGATTTAAATCTGATCGATAGCGCAGCCCTGGCCTATATTGTCTCTGTTGTTCAAGTTAAGTTTGGTCTCTGCTGCTCACTTCCTGCCACTCACATAATGACTTCCTCTTTCCTGTTTCTGTCACACCACCTGCAAAAGTCACACTGATGGAACCACACTACTGTTCCTTATTAGACAATGATAGCAAAGGGTTAAAAAGGGGTGGGCAATCTGATCTATGTTCTAATGTTTTCTCATCACAAACATACCTGAAGTTGTGTTTTGGTTAATTCACACATGTCTAAAACACAAGCCCTGCATATTTAAGCTGAGTTCTTCTCTCAAACTGAAAACACTCTGTTCCACCTTGTGATGTCATGTGATAATACAGGAGGTGCTGTACTGCCTTTATAAACTCCATACACCTTCACTAGAATGATCCAGGTAGGTTCACTAGTGGTCCATGGGCGTATACTAGTCTGTGGTCCTGGACAAAAGTCTTGTTGCATGTTGTTGCATTACTTGACTACTATTGTACCAATGAAGGTCAGCTATAGCACACATTAATCCTAAAAACCTAGGGATTAATATACGGCAGCAAATATAAAGTTTAAAAATATTATGTTAGTCACCAGAACTTGTTAAAATGAAATTACCATTTTTTGTTGCTATAGTAATTTTTTTGTTGATTATGAGACTATGAAAACACACTCAAATGGCTCAGTTATTCAGACATGGGTACATTTTACCCACTAGAGTAGGCCCACAACTGTTGGCCTGTTGGCCATAGTGTTTGATAAAATAGTTTTTAGTGACATAGGCATTATCAAAGAGAACCAAGGATGCTGCTCATGATGTACCTCAAACCAAACTACCTTGTTGTTGTTGTTGTTGTTGTAGTGTAGTAAATCCGCAAAGTTCAATCCAAATTTAGACAATATTCAATGTGAAGATTTGCTCCCGTTGGAACAGGCTTAGTCCGATCGTGCTGAAATTTGAATCACTGATGCTGATCTTGGCCTGAAAATAATACACTATAAAGCATATGGAAAATGACACTATAGCGCCCGCTAGACATGAAATGCCAACATTATCAGATTTGTACCAAATTTGGGAATTGAATTCTATGCTTGACTACGAGCAAAAAAATATATTACGGACATCGTGAATTTTTCACTGTTGGCCACCAGGGGCGCAAAGACTCCTCAAAAAATCATTTAAAGGTGCACTATGTAATTTTTCTGATGGAGGATGTGTTGGCCTGAATCACTAATACGTGATCTTGGCCTAAATATAATACACTGTAAAGCATATTATTTATTTATGGGACAGTGCACATTAATCAACATTTACATGTAAATATGCCAGAATTAGCCAGACGGCTATTTTTCATCTGTAGTCCCAGGACAGATGTTGGGTGTCCAACATGTTTTAGGTTGATGGGGGAAACCGGAGTACCCAGAGGAAACCCATCCAGACACGGGGAGGAGAACATGCAAACTCGACACAGAAAGGCCCGGGCGACCCGGGGATCGAACCCGCAACCTTCTTGCTGTGAGGCCTGAGTGTTGCCACTCAGCCACCGTGCCGCCAAAAAAGTGTGGTTGGAGTTTACGTTTATTAGGGTTAGTGTGGGGCATGGTGTTTGCATGGCGCGATGTGCGGGGCACGTCGTTTTGTAGGGCACGCCGTTTGCAGGGCGCGGCGTTTGCGGGGTATGGTGTAGGCGCACGCGAGGGTCAATCATCACCCTTTGTGGCTATATTTGATTATTAAAATTGCGCACACATGCTACAAGACTTTTGTTATGGACTGTATGTGCTCTTCTACTTGTTCTGATACAACTCAAGATCATCCTATTCCAGAAAGGTTCATTTCTCTCCTGTTAATGTGGCTGCTCAAATGAGTATCTAGTGTCAGTAGTAGTTTATTAGTTAGTTAGTATCGGATTTTCTGACTTTTGACAACACTGTCTAGAATAGACCATCAACATAAGTAGCTTTTTTTTCTACACATAAATATATTATTTAATAGCTGTTATCACAAACCATCATATAAAATATAACACACTATTATTGCCAGTCAATATTGTGAGACACTATAGTATTGTACCTGTAGTACAATCCACCCCTACTCTGACCACATGCATCTGGAAGTTTTCCAGGACCATTTATGACATTTGATATTGTTGGTACCATAGGCCTGTTTGTGTCTGGGTCATTTGTGGTCACACCTGTCACACACACCTGTCACACACCCCTGAGCCTCATCTCCATCAGACAGACAGGCTCCTGTCAGACACACACCCGTCAGTCTATAGAAGGAATCACTTTAAGAGCTAAAGGCGCTGTACCTGACCATGACAAACACAACAGGAGCACTCCTGACTTCTCTTCACTTCACTTTCCTACACAATTCTCCAGCAGAATTATTCACTCTGATGAATTAATAACATTCCCTAGGGGTGTGATGCTAACTGAAGGCACTGCTTTGTCTAAACTAAATCTTGCTCAAGTTACACTTTAATCAGAGCATTATTTCTTCTTCTTCTACTTCTAGTATTTAGTATTTTTTCTTGAATTTGCATCACCATGGTAACTGCTGGACATTCCACCATGGGTGTGAAGGCAGAATATCCCCAGCCTGATGTTTCTGTAAAGAAATAAGTGCTTTTCCCAACTTTAAGAGCCCAGCCGTAACTGTAATGATAAAAAAACATTAGCACGCTGACCGCATACTTCTGAGGCATTTTCAAAATATTGTCCAAATGTCGTTTAATTATTGATATTTGATTCAGCAATTGGCTCTATGACTTGGCAGTTTATTTAGCACTTCTTCCCTGTGACTGATCCCTTTAATCTCCCTGTGTCTGCTGTGAATCAGCCCTGGCTCGGTGTTAGTGAGCCAGGGAGTCTCTAGTAAACGCTTAGCAGATAATACATTAACTGTAATCATATTACAAAAATAAATCACCAATTAGTCACCTGCTAAAAATAAACAGTCCTGATGATTCTAGGTATCTTTTAATTTTGGCTCAGTTCTAGTCAAGTCTAGTCTAGTTCTGGGTTACACCTGTTTTTAGTCATCTTTCAGTCCTGGTTTACTTTTATTCTAGAGCTGTTTTAGATCTGATTTAGTTCTGCTGAGTCCTAGTTTTTGTTCTCCCCCCCACCTTAATAATATATAATCCTTATTTAGGCCTGGTTTCGTCCCATGTGGACCTATGATTCAGACCTAGTTTTTAGACTTGTTTACCTTCTTATCTAATCTTATCTTAGACATTGTTTAGATCAGGTTAGGTCCCTGATCATCCTGGTTGCCTTTTGATTCAGACCTAGTTTTTAGACCTGTTTACCTCCTCATCTGATGTTATCTTAGATCTTGTTTAGACCTGGTTTTGTCCTGCATAGTTTTCAACCTCACTTTTCAGAAGTTCACTAGTTAACTCTTGACAGATATAGCAGAAACGCAACCCCTCCCTTTACTCCATTTCCCCTCTCCTCCTATCCTTCCCCCTCCCTTGTGTTTATATATTCTGACAGCCGGGCCCGTGTGACCAGCGTCGACCAATCACACGCCTGCATTCAGAGGTGACATCACTAACTAGCTTGTTCTCTCCAGCCGCACCACAGAGCAAAGCGTCATTTTGCTCTGAGTGCTGGGGGCCAAAATGGAGGTCCATTTCTGTCCTTAATTCCCCCGGTTTCTCCCCTTCTCCTCCCCTGTGCTCGCTCTAAGCTTGATGTCGGCATGCACTAGTGCTAGCGCTAACATGGTGATGGAAAATAACAGCTCCAGTGGTCCGTTTCAGCTTCTAGATCTTGTGCATTTTAGAGGTGAGAGCTAAACGCCTCTTCTACTGTTTTCTCTCTTTGATTCAATTCATGTGTTAGTGATTATGTGCAATCACTATATTTTTCCTTGAAGATTTGTGATTTGATCTGTGTGTTGTATTTTAATGTAGGATCCAGGTCACACTGCATGTTTTAACCCCATCGAGAAGACTTAACATTTTAAATTAAAGATCTAAATACGAACTGCTAAACTAATACAAGAAGATACTGGTCTAAACTACAGGGTTAGCAGGTTTTGTACACAGTAAGACCGGATATTTTGTGGTTTGCAAAGGAAATTATGCTAAATTATTGCAGTCTTTGCAATTTGCTAATTGCTTTTCAACATACACTGTCGATTGTGATATTGCTTGCACCCCTAATTGAAGCCAACATTTAAATTAGGAAATAAACATGTTTTTGTTTTGTTAAATCGTGCTGAAGGGTTTGTAATGTTAATCTTCTCTGTGCCTGTGTGACAGTTCTATAGATTTGGTTGTGCTTGGGTAAGAGGTGAGAGCAGGCTGTCGCCTCTCTTGTCGTCTGTGGCTGGCTAAATATATTTTCTGTTTGTGGCGTCGATGTTAACAAATGGAAAATTAAAGTGACGTTAAGTTAAATCCTATTGAACGTTGTTTATATCTTAGCATTTACATGTTATATTTCTGAATACCAAATGCTTCAGAGCCTGTTATGTAGTTCGCAGTAGTCTAATTATTAAATGTTGCAATATTATTACAGCTAACAGTTTGTAATTAAAGCCATAGTATGTAACCTTTTGGTCCAAAAAGCAGACTAAAATAAAGCATGTTTTTATTGCATTGAAAAAAATAGAAAAACATACGTCCTTACTGAGCAGGCTTACATTTCCGCAAACCTGACTCTTGTTTGGTCTGGAGAAAGGCATCCTCCTGCTTATTGCCATGGAAATGTTGTTCCTTTGGTGACTAATATTCCACAATATGGCATAATCTAACAGAGGCAGAGCAAAGACAATGGCGCTGCTTTGGTTTCAAATAAGATGAATGAGAAATTTCCAATGAATCAAAATTACATTTACGAGTTTTAGGCTTAAATTTGACTTTGCAAACATAAAATTTTTCTTTTATTATAATGTAAATGGATTCTCTCAGTAATTTTATTGTGCTCCATAGCAAAATCACTTAAACATTGAAGGGGGAAGATACTCCACCTGCTTGTCTTCATGGAGTATGGTTTTAACTTTCTATTGCTCTGGCATCTCAGTTCCACCTTCAGAAAGTTACATACTATTACTGTATATTTTTGGTTTGCTAAATCCAGTTGCAGACTACGTAAATTAATCAGACATGTAGCTCTGCATCTGTATCTGTGTAAATGTACTGTATGTGAAGGTAACGATTTGGAAGTTTTGTTATGCTAACCATCACTGCAGCTGCATTATGTTTGCATTAGCATTGAGGTAGATGCGAATTGTTGTGCATTAAACAGGAAGGATATCAGCAAAGCACTGTACGGCTTTAGCTTGATGAAAAACGCAGGAAACAGAAAGTTACATTTCTGCTGATGTCATGGGAAGTTGGTTCATCTTGTTTTTGTTTTTGGAAAAAAGTTGGTAGGTGATTTACAATTGAAGTGAAAGTCGTATTATTAATTACTATCGTTGTTTAAGGTCAGAGCTACAGTAGGTTGTCTGATTCGGAGGGACAGAAAAATATATTTGCTACCATAGCCACCAATCCAAAGTGGTGGTTGTGTGACGTGATTGGGAAAAATGAGGCAACATCAACCATTTGATATAACATTTTAATTTGAATAGTTTTATTGCTATCTAGGTTCTTATGGAATCTTTCAATTCAAGAAGTCATTTGCCTGAAACCCATGGATACAGTTATGGCTGCACTGATTGGTAGATTCTTACCCTCACGTTGGTCTTTTTGCTAAACAGCAGTGTAGAGAATAGTGTTTAAAGCAGGGGTGTCAAACTCATTTTGGTCTGGGGGCCACATACGACTTTGATCTCAAGGGGCCAGACCAGAAAACTCACAGCATAAATACCGTATTTTCCAGACTATAAGCGGCTACTTTTTTCCCAGGCTTTGAACCATGCGGCTTTTACAAAGGTGCAGCTATTCTGTGGACTTTCTTCCACCACTAGGGGCGCTCTAACCGGAATTTCAAAAACAAGATAGACGGAAAATGAATGCAAAGAAGAATACGCTACTTTTTATTTAGCAGATATAACACACACGATAAATTACTAACTGGTAATTATTTTCAAATCCTCACCCCTTCATCATGAAAAGCACATGAAGGAGTTTGTATGATGCAAGTTTTAAGTTGAAGGCATCGATCTTGCTCCAGGAAGGAAACCGCTGTAGAGCCCTGCACCCGCGGGACCAGCGGGACCATCACAAAACAGTGCAGAGTGGGACACATTCTGAAAGCTTATTGCGGGTGGGAGCGCGACCGCACGACACGGGAGCGGTACTGAAGAATGCGGGAGCGGGACTGAAAATTGTGTCCCGCGCAGACCTCTACCGTGCTGCAGCATGTAAGTTTGGGTCAGTGGTTTCAGCGAAGATGATTAAAGTGACTTGTGGTTTCACTGCACAGGAGAAATGAAGGTCAATTACCAGTTCTTTTCTGTTTTTGACCTCGTTTTAATCAGCACAGTTGCTGCCGTGTTAAAAGGCACTGTTCAGAAAGAATCTGTTCAGGTACATAAATGTACATTTACAGTACAAAATCGTTCTGTATGTGCAGTAAATATCTCATTTTTCAACATAGATATCAGCGGCTTATAGCCCGGTTGCGGCTTGTATAACTTTTTTCTTAATTTTTTTAAAAAATAGAGTGGATGCGGCTTATATACCGGTGCCTCTATAGTCCGGAAAATACAGTAATTTAGTAAAGTATACCTAAAAATACTTTTTGCTGTATATTGTTCCAGCAGCCAATGATATTGGTGCTGTATCATCAAATTAAACAATATGATAAAAATTTCAATATTTTTGCACACCCCTATTAACAATTGACTATCTGAATAATTAAAATTCAATTAGTTGCACTGCCCTACTTGTTTCAGACATGTTTTCTTGACTCTTTTAGTTGTGTTTTTGCCCTGGTTATTAAGTCCTGGCCTTGTGCAAACCGGTTCCGATACACATGAGTGATCTATTAAACATTTACCTGTAGGCAAATGCTGCCTATTAGTTTGACGCACGGAGGGCTAGCTTGTGTCCATAATAGCTGCTTCCCGTGTGCTAGCTGGGCTCTTCAGATGTTAAAGGTTACGTCCCCTCTTCACACAGCGATGTCTGGTCTGTGAAGTCTGCAGTGTCTCTTAATATTTTACACCAGCTCAAAAACTGTAGTGTTGTTTTGTAACTAGAGCTTTAGACTTGTAGCACTAGATGAGCTCAGAGTTTATGGCGGTGGACACATGCACTGCTCATATGTTGTCCGGTTGGGTTGGTTGACCATTAAATGTAGGTTAGATAAGCTCAACAATTTGGGGAAATATCAAAGTTTTCTGAAAAGCTTTGTGATTGAGGTAACATTTTCCGGTCAAAGTTGACAGTTTAAAGGTGTACTGCGCAACTTCACTGGTGCAGTGCCCGTCACGTGTTTGTCTCCATGGAAATGTCATTGCTTTGTCTAGAATGTTCCTCAGTAGGGTTTAAATCTATCTATTTCAAGGGAAACACCTGTAGGTTACATTACAGTTCACATCTGTGGAGAGTCACCCTTATTCAGAGAGAGAATCATTGTATTTTTGAGCCAAAGAAACACTCATAATGAATAAATTCTAGATGGATCTGTTTAATGTCATACCATGGAACATTCCAGACAAAGCAGTAACATCTCCATGGAGACAAGCAGGCAGAAAAGTTGTGCAATACACCTTTAAATGCGTCCAGGTGCAGCGTTCCCATTAATAGAAGAGACTACAGTGGTCTAAAAAGAACATGGAAATTACTTGGAATGTACAGTATTAAACCTTTCTTTCTTCATGGAGACCTAAACAGACCAAGTTACAGGTCAGATCTATGGAGAGGCGACCCCGCTTACAGTCGGAATGTCTGTTTTTCTAGGTATTTTTGGGCAATAAAACCACCGATAATTTAATAAATAAAAGGTAGAGGTGTTTAATGTCATACTGTGGAACATTCCAGGCAGAGCAACGACATATCCATAGAAACAGGCAGGTGATGGACCCTCCACCAGAAAAGTTACACAATGCACCTTTAAATATGGAATCCAGGCAATAAATGAAATGTTAACTCCCACAATTAAACTTTACTGCACTTTACTACTTCCTGTCCATTTGTATATCTATGGGGTTTTTGCCGAGTTGTGCTAAAATCAATATTTAAAAAAGGCATTACACAGCGAGTGGGGGATGGATGTGACTAACAAAACGATAAAAAGTACACAAATAAAGTTAATACTTCACCGAAGGACACTTTTGTGATTAGAAAGGTAGAGAATCGTGTCACAATGCTAACGTCAATGCTAATTTTGATGCATAATATTAAAACAACACCACAAACTGAAGTAGTCTATATATTAAAAACTACTGGGCAGTCTTAACTTGAATTCATTAATAATTAATAGAGAGAGTTAGAAGTTTTTTTGCAGAATAAGACAAGGCATTTAGTTGTTTGTGGACAAAATTATTAGGAAATATCAGCGAACATGTTTGTGATTGTGTGCATTCAGACTATGATTTTGATTTGATTGTTAATCTTGCAGCCCTACACATGAGCTTTTAAGGCTGTCAAAAAATCAAAACTCCGGATTATTAACAGATATCAAATCCAGACTAATTTAAAATTTGAAATATCTGGATCCTCCATGGCGTCCATAATGAGACACCCACAACCAAGTGAACTTTAAAGATTAAACATTAAACTGCTATCATTAACTGCTTGAATTCAAATAATTTCAACCATTATTTTTGGTCGCTGTTTCCATTTGCAATATTCAGAGTCTTCTTCAGACTGCTGAGTCTGATCTTGCCCATTTTATTTCCTCAACCACGTCTAGCACGAAAGCCTCATTAAGATCGGCTGATATGTTCGGAGGCATATGATTTCTGTTCTGTTAGCATTAGCAGGTGTTAGCATGGGTCCTGTGAATAGGATCTCTCTCCCTTCAGTCCAAAGTTTGACCTCTGGGCAGTGGTCACCATGGAAACACCAGAGCTTTAATGGCCAGACAACACAGCTGCATAGAAAACACTCTCATCAACAAATATTAGAGGTTTCTGCGATTGTGCGAACTCAAAGATGTTGCTGTTTAATGAATCTGAATATGAATGAAGTCTATGTTTGCACTATGATTATTTGTTTAAAAAAAGACCATCACATGTTTTTAAAGGTATTGTGTGTAGCCAAGATACTACAATTACACTGAACCTAGGTTGTAGATAAAGGACAGGACTTTCTGCACGTGAAAGCTCAGAACCTCCAGAATTCCCTCACTGAGCTCCAGAAGCTGCACTAGCACTGATTCATGATGGACTCCATGTGCTGATGTTTACGTAGTGACCATTCGGATTTCAGCTTTGAAATCGGCAACACAGATAAGAGACTCGTGTAATGCTCCTTAGGGCTTCAGCTATCGATTACAGTAATCCATTATTCTGTTGATTATTTTGTTTGAATAATCGAGTAATCGTTTGTTAATGTCACGTCTACTTTGTACACGTTAAGTACACACCACGAGCACTGATAAATACGTGTTTTGGACATGAAAAACGTAATTATCGCTAGACTTCCACTTAATGTAATTTCCGTGTGCTTTCTGTTTAGATGTTGTAGCATCAGTGTTGAGACGGTTACTTTTAAAATGTATTTCCCTACAGATTACATTCCCCAAAATGTAGTTTGTAATGTAATCCATTAAATTACTTAAAGTGAGTAACGTAATCTGAATACTTTGGATTACTTGATTACTTTGGATTACTAGACCCTAGACTAGAGAAGTGCTGTGGTCGTGTGGAAACTTTACCTCTACCGGAGAAGGTTCCGGCCGACCATCGCCGAGTGTATGATGATAAAACGAAGCATCAAGGCAAAAAAAAAAAAATCATGTGGCCTTGTTTGTTTATGAAGCAAAACTCTACTCCAGGAACTAATTATACAGAGATTAGACAAAGATTCAGTCATTTCTAAAACGCTTGTGGTTTGAAGGAGAGTTCAGACTTTCAGGAACGAAATCTGACCTTATTTGTGTTAAATGGTAATGGTTAATAGTCTGTATTGTTTATGTGCAGGAAATTAATATTGGAAGCTAATTTTACTGGTTTCCTTGAATAAGATGAGATAAAAACAAGTAATGATTGATTCTGTGTGTAGAAACTTTCAGTGCTTTTGCCATATTCCACAGCCCCAGTTAGCAGAGGGTCAAGTTGGGGGTCCGCTACTTGCTTGTCTCTAAGGAGATTTTATTTATTTATCTGAAATGTTCCAGAGTAGGGCATTAAACATATCTGCCTTACATTTGTTCAATTACAGGCGTTTTATAGCTCAAAATACCTTAAAAAAATGAATTCTTTTTTTTTTTTTTTTTGCATATACATTTATTGCTTTTTAATTTAAACAAAATGCAACAAATACAATACAACATAATAACAAAAATACAAAACAAACAAGGAGATGAGGGGTGCGCGGCGTACCGGAGGAGATGAGGGGTGCGCGGCGTACCGGAGGAGATGATGGGTGCGCTGCGTACCGGAGGAGATGAGGGGTGCGCGGCGTACCGGAGGAGATGAGGGGTGCGCGGCGTACCGGAGGAGATGAGGGGTGCGCGGCGTACCGGAGGAGATGAGGGGTGCGCGGCGTACCGGAGGAGATGAGGGGTGCGCGGCGTACCGGAGGAGATGAGGGGTGCGCGGCGTACCGGAGGAGATGAGGGGTGCGCGGCGTACCGGAGGAGATGAGGGGTGCGCGGCGTACCGGAGGAGATGAGGGGTGCGCGGCGTACCGGAGGAGATGAGAGGTGCGCGGCGTACCGGAGGAGATGAGAGGTGCGCGGCGTACCGGAGGAGATGAGAGGTGCGCGGCGTACCGGAGGAGATGAGAGGTGCACGGCGTACCGGAGGAGATGAGGTCTTATTATACATCCATGGCCGCGCTGTTTTGTGTACAGTGAAGTGCAGTGGTCGTGCAGAATCTTTACCTCTACCGCAGAAGGTTCCGGCCATCGCCGAGCGTATGAAAATAAAACGAAGCATAAATAAATAATTGATGCATTTTTCTCATCAATTTAATCGATTAACTTGATGAATCGTTTCAGTCCTACACAGGAGCATTGAGTTCTCTATAGAGGACACACATTACCTAAATAAATAAAGGGACGTGTTATGCCTGTTTGCTAATTGCCGCCATATTGTGATTTCACCTCAGTTATTCTCTCTTCTCTTTTCGCAGTGTTTCATTGTTTTGGCTGACTTTTCACTTTATTCGGCGCAGCTGCTGCACTGATGAGGCTAAGAGGACCCTGGCTCTGTGACAGAGTTTAATACGTTAGTGATTTTTAATTTGCACAGTAATGAGGCTGCACCGGTGGGTCTGTTCATATCTGAAAACACGGGCAGCATATGTACTTCATTAGCCTGTTGCATTGTATTTTTGAACACTGGATTGATTGCAGGGACAGGACTATTTTTGGACATCAGCAGATGTGGGGGTTTTTCATGACTGATGCCCATTGTTAGGAATCCTGAGCTTGGCCTGTCAGGATAATTACATCATCATCTTATCGTTCAGTAAATGAAAACTGGAACAGTAGTTTTTGGGGGTCAATCTTTATTGTGTGTACAATTTTTTTGCACTATACTGAGACATTTTTGGTTCTGTATGATAACATTTAAAGCAGGGGTGTCAAACTCATTTTGGTCCGGGGGCCGTATGCAACCTACTTTGATCCCAAAAGGGCCGGATCAGAAAACTCAGTTCTCTCTTCAAGTTATTGTATTTTTCTCCGTGTCTCGTAGTGGTGTTTAAGATTATATTCCTCGAGCAACGCCACTTGTTCCAAACACACTGAGCACAGATTTCCCATTCACCTCTGTCAACAAATAAGAATTAGACTATTTTTCTTGGGAAATCCTGAACTCAGCATCTGCTTTTCTCATTTTTTGACATTTTGCTGATGAGGGTCACGGTCGACAGTCAAAACGATCGTCCTTTAAGAGCGTTTGGAAAGAGGAAAGTCTTCATTTGTGCTGCTCTGGTGGGAGTCGCAACGCACAGAAACGCCGGAGACGCTGCTATGCTAAACGGTGCAGAAAATTAACAGAAAAATCTGACAATTTTAAGTATTTTAATAGAAAAATCAGCCGAGGGCCAGATTAAAGGTCTTGGAGGGCCGGATCTGGCCCCCGGGCCGCATGTTTGACACATGTGATTTAAAGGTTCTATATGACACCCTTAAAGCTACATATGTAGCTTTAAGGGTGAAGAGTCTGTCACCATGGAAATGTTGTTGCTAGGCCTGGAATTTTTAATATTTCTGAAAGATTATTCAAGTAGTTTTGATTATTCAAGTAGTTTTGTGAGTGCCTCGGGGTCCGTTCGGAGGAGCTGGAGGAAGTGGCTGGGGAGGAGGAAGCTTGGGAGCCCCTGCTTAGACTGCTGCCCCCGCAACCCGGCCCCAGATAATCGGAAGAAGAAGGATGGATGGATATAGGATTCAAATATTTAGTCTATGGATTGTCAGTGTGAAAAATGTAATATTTAAGTTGCACCTGAGTATAAGTCGCAGGAACCACCCAAACCTTGAAAAAAAGTCCGAAAAATACAGTAAATGCTCTTTCTACTAATCCAGTGGTTGCTAGGGATGTAAGTAAAAATCGATTTGGTGATATATCGCGATACTTCATTGTGTGATTCAAAGTACATCTGAATTGATTTTTAAAGTCATGTTCTTCATGAAAAATCATAAGTTCCATTAACTGTTCTGAGGAATTAAAAATTAAACTAAATCCAGTTTTTGGTCTCATGAAGGTGCACTCGACCAAAATATTAACATAATTATTGATAAATCACAATATATATCGTCCTGTGTTTTAGTATTGGGATATGTTTTACTATTGGGATATATCGTGATATATTGAATTGTAACAAGGATATTGTGATATGTATCGTATCACCAGATTAATGGCAATGCAGTGGCTGCCAAGATTTTTTGTCTCGAGTTCCCCTTCACTATTATCTCACACAAGTATCCCTGTTCAGTCAGTTTACTCGGACATTGCCAATTATATTTATAAAAGTGATCCTACGGAAATATTAAGGATGTATTAAGGGTGTAAAATGTACAGCAAAGACTATTTTACATTCAAATATCATTCAGTACAATCTTTCTTTTAAATCTAAACTCCAAACCAAGTATATACTTCCGTACCCCTGGTTCGGAAACTCTGGCCCAATTCACAACACCTTTCTATCTGTCAAAGGTAAACGGCAATACCATTATTTCTAACTCCGTGTCCTCTCTTGTCTCAGATGTCCCCCCGGCGGAGCAGGAGAAGCTGTTCATCCAGAAGCTGCGTCAGTGCTGCGTGCTGTTCGACTTCGTGTCCGATCCTCTGAGCGATTTAAAATGGAAGGAAGTGAAACGGGCGGCGCTCAGCGAGATGGTGGAGTACATTACCCACAACAGGAACGTCATCACCGAGCCCATCTACCCAGAGGTGGTGCACATGGTCAGTACCGGGACAGGAGATTTTATAGGGACACTGCCCACAACCACTTTTCAAGTAGAGCTGCTAAACTGGGCAGCACCTGGAGGACTAAAGAGGATACTGGAATTTATCGAGGCCACTGAAGGCAGCACAAATTTAGATTTGGCCTTTTTGACCAGAAATTAACCACTAACATTGCCAAAACTCCCTAGGAACTGTAGATAATCCTATTAAAACTCCATATACACAGATTAGTAGTGAAAAAAGTGGATTCAGTGTTTAGTTTCACTTTCAAGGGGTGTTACCATCACTTCCTTAGTGTGGGACATAGACATTCAGTCAAAGGTTTGGACTCACCCTCTCACTCGGTGTTTTGTTTTTTCTTACTTACCTATAGAGCAAGATATATAGAATTATTTAGTAAAGTACAAAGTTAATAACTCTGCTAAATATTTTTCGGCAGAGCAAAGGGTGGCTAATTTGAGGAGTTATTTAACCTTTTTTTGCTTCATAATTCCATATCTAATTCTATTAACTTCATACATCATTGGGAACACTTTATATTTTACATCAAAACATGAAGAAAAAAGTTTCAATATTTGAATTACTTAACAGAAAATGAAGGAAAAAATGATAATGGGCTGTTCAGAAAAATAGCAGTGTCTGCATTTTTCATTACAAACTCAAATATTTACTCAATAAACTAAAAAAAAACTTTAAGATTAAGCTTTCCTGTGAATCACTAAACAAATATTTAGTTGTATAACCATTGTTTTTGAGAACTGCGTCACATCTCTGCTGCATGGAGTCGACCAACTTCTGGCACGTGGAAACAGGTATTTCAGCCCAGGATGATTTGACAACCTTCCACAAATCCTCTGAATTTCTTGGTTTTGCCTCAGAAACAGTATTTTTGATGTCACCCCACAAGCTTTCTATTGGATTAAGGTCCAGGGATTGGGCAGGCCACTCCATAACCTTAATTTTGTTGGTCTGGAAACAGGATTCTGCTAGCTTACTGGTGTGTTTGGGGTCATTGCCTTGTTGAAACACCCAATTCAAGGGCATGTCCTCTTCAGCATAAGGCAGCATGACCTCTTCAAGTATTTTGATATAAGCAAATTGATCCATGGTCCCTGGTATGTGATAAATAGGCCCGACACCATAGTAAGAGAAACAGCCCCGTATCATAATGCTTGCACCACCATGCTTCACGCTCTTCAGAGTGCACTGTGGCATGAATTCAGTGTTTGGGGGTCATCTGACAAACTATCTGTGGCCCTTGGACCCAAAAAGAACAATCTTACTTTCATCAGTCCACAAAATCTTTCTCCATTTCTCTTTAGGCCAGGCGATATGTTCTATCTTTCTATCTATATTCTATCTTCGAGGGCTTCTTGCCGATAGATTAGCCTCACACAAGCGTCTTCTAATTATCACGGGACTCACAGGTAACTTCCGACCATCTGGTTTGGCTTTCCATTTTAAAGCACTCATTTTAGCTGAGCAGCCTATGATTTTCGGCACTTTCTTATACGTTTTCCTCTCTTTAATCAACTTTTTGATTAAAGCACGCTGTTCTTCTGAACAATGTCTGGCACGACCCATCTTTCTCAAATTTTCAAAGAGAACTGCATGTACAACATGTGCTGGCTTCATCCTTAAATAAGGGCCAGAATGACACCTGTTTGTTCACATAATGAATGACCTCACTGAACTCCACACTGTTGTTATTTTGAATATGCCCCTTGCACTTCATTATTCAATGACACAGAGTCAGGAGCATTCATATCATGAATGTTGGCTCAGTTGGTTTCTCTTGAGTCTACGTGCTACACCTACTGCTAAATGATTTGCCATGTAATTAGATCATTTATACCAAAAACAGTGATTGATCTGGTTAGTCATGTTGGACTTGTATTATTTTGAACACAACTGTATATCTAACTTCATATAGTCCACTGTATGTACATCAAATGTAGACTCGTAAACATAGAAAAAAGAATGAGAGGGTGAGTCCACAATGAAGGCAAAATAACTCTAATAATTCTAATGTTAGAAATAGTGTATGGCATGTTGAGGCCTGGCTCCTCTGCTCAGCTCTGTTTCCTGCTCGTTCCTTTTGGGAGGATATTTGGCTCCGGTCTCTTCTCTGGAAACTCATGAAATATTGCTGACCTGGTTTTGACCCAAACATGTGTGGGACTTATGTAAACGCACCTTTGTCAAGCTGTGGTACGCAGGCCTTTTCATCTTGGGCTGATAATAATCATTTTGATCAACAGTTTATATAATTTGGTATATGTGGAGAAAGTAGAAGGCATTTGGTCACACTTAAAGGACACCCTTGCGTTTGCAGTCTTCACTTGGATATTTCTTCCTGGATTTCAACTAGAGCTGTATCGAATTTGCATTATGAATCACTTTAATTGCAACGCTAATGGTCATTAAAACATTAAAGTATCATTTTAGCTGACAGAAGTGGACCTTCCCTGAACAGAATGATCTTGAGCTGTATCAGAACAAGTGTAAGAGCAGATGGACCCATGGACCACTGATGGATTACACAGATATAAGGCCACATGGTCATTTAAAAGCAACTACGATTAAATAATGTTGAAAATTCTACTCTACTGTTGAAAGAAAGAGTGTCTTTTATATTGTTTTTTAAATTATTTTATTTTATTATTGTGGTTTTGGAATCTGTATTGAGTATCGAGTCTATTTAATATTTATCGAGTTTGAAATTCTAGTATGGTGACAACTCTGCACTTTTCTTATTGCACTTTTGAGTTTTTGTTTCTCCATTTGTAATTTATACGTTTCTGTTAAACTGCACAAAATGGATTCTGAACTCAAAACAAAAGCTTTATTTTGTTCGCCTCTGACTTCAACTTTGGTTATAATTTTAGTTTTTTATTTTCATTATTTTAACATTTTGTACTTTGCATTTTAATTGTGGCACGTGGTGTCTTTTCATCACATTATAAATCTGCTTTCCGAGTAATTTAAGCTGTTAACTTTCAAAACAACTGGGGCTTTTTGATCTTTTAACGAAACCGGTGTCACAAAAGCGCTGGGTAAACAGCAGCTGATCAAGGTGCAAATTTAGCCACATCCTGTTTCATCCTGCGCTCTTCATTTTGATCAGAGCTGCAGAAACAACAACAGAGAGACAAAATCAGCATGAAAATACAGACTCCCCCCTCTGCTGTCCTCTGCTCTCCACTGCTCTGGCCTCATTCAAGTCAAGAGCAGTTTGAAGAGAGCGCAGTCCTTTTATCATCAAAGTATTGGGAATAATGTAGTACCAAAGCTGGACAGCCATATCCTCATGTTAAAGGCCCTGCGCACCACTTTTCCTATGTGTATGAGATATATTGTATAAGCAGCTCTTGGGGTCAAACCAGGTCCGCTGGCTACTGTCAAAGTGTTTTATTGATACTTCACTGCTGATATCATTAACCGAGCCACTGCTCTGCTACAGTCTATGCTTTGTTTTATTGCAATCTGATCATAAAGAATTTACAACAAACAACAAGTCCCTCTCAAATTACATGAGTCACAAGCTACGTAGCAGTAGGTTTTCAGTTTTCAGTCACTCTCGCCTAAACGGGACCAGTTACACTTGTACGGATCACAGGCTCCTGAAAATCTGTTGTTTAAATAAATCCATTTAGTATTTTTTTGAGTTTTGTCACCATAGTAACAGCTGAGCGTTCCTCCATAGACATACCTGCAGAACCCCTCCAGCTTGATGTCACTGCAGAGTATGAATTGTCCCGAAGTGTGACATAAGTGTGATATGATTTTTAATGCATTTTTCTTTTCCTTTTGACAGTTTGCGGTGAACATGTTCAGGGCGCTGCCTCCGTCGTCCAACCCGACAGGAGCAGAGTTTGACCCAGAGGAGGATGAGCCCACGCTGGAGGCTGCATGGCCACATCTACAGGTACTGAACATGGGTCTGATGGACTTTAGGCATAGACTTTAAATTGACTTGGCTAAAGCGCTAGCTGTGTTCTAAATAGGAAGTGAGCTTGGGCGCCTAGTGGTTTTCCTTCTAGGTCCAGTTTCATTTGACTTTTATTGAAAAAATGGTGGCCCCTTTCTGTAGCCCCCTGAAAGAAAATAATTTAACATGATCCTGCTGTTTTTATTTCACTATTTTGTCTGTAAATCAAGACATGAACATTAACAGACCTATCAGGTGCTTTCTTTTTCCAAACTTGGGCCCTAGTTGATGCGATATCTGCTGTATATAACTACTATATCTTCTGGCCTTGATTGATGTCACACTGAGTCCATTTTTATTTTACAAACTACGGTCTGATCTAAGGCTAGTCCAGGACTAGAGCCAGGGCTAAAACCAGGGCTAAAACCAGGGCTAGAGCCAGGGCTAAAACCAGGACTAAAACCAGGACTAAAACCAGGACTAGAGCCAGGGCTAAAACCATCCAGGTCTAAAACCAGGACTAAAACCAGGACTAGAGCCAGGGCTAAAACCAGGACTAAAACCAGGACTAAAACCAGGACTAGAGCCAGGGCTAAAACCAGGACTAAAACCAGGACTAGAGCCAGGGCTAAAACCAGGGCTAAAACCAGGGCTAGAGCCAGGGCTAAAACCAGGACTAAAACCAGGACTAAAACCAGGACTAGAGCCAGGGCTAAAACCAGGACTAAAACCAGGACTAAAACCAGGACTAGAGCCAGGGCTAAAACCAGGACTAAAACCAGGACTAGAGCCAGGGCTAAAACCAGGACTAAAACCAGGACTAAAACCAGGACTAGAGCCAGGGCTAAAACCAGGACTAAAACCAGGACTAGAGCCAGGGCTAAAACCAGGACTAAAACCAGGACTAGAGCCAGGGCTAAAACCAGGACTAAAACCAGGACTAAAACCAGGACTAGAGCCAGGGCTAAAACCAGGACTAGAGCCAGGGCTAAAACCAGGACTAGAGCCAGGGCTAAAACCAGGACTAGAGCCTTCAAGCTTTCATATTGTGCCACCCTCATTAGGAATGAGTAGGTTGAACCTTTTGTAACATGTTTTAATTCCTGTTCTTCTGCTTTGTTCCACAGCTCGTTTATGAATTCTTTCTGCGGTTTTTGGAGTCCCCAGACTTTCAACCAAACATAGCCAAAAAGTATATTGACCAGAAGTTTGTAATGCAGGTACGTACAG
This sequence comes from Odontamblyopus rebecca, assembly GCA_030686955.1. NCBI lineage: Eukaryota > Metazoa > Chordata > Actinopteri > Gobiiformes > Gobiidae > Odontamblyopus > Odontamblyopus rebecca. Next base: position 34,461,563 of record CM060673.1, read on the forward strand.
CAGCATCATCTGTGGCCACACCGGCTCGTCAAAGCCTGATCCTGTCAGATCTCAGAAGCTAAGCTGGGCCTGGTTAGTATTTGGATGGGAGACACTGGGAATTCCAGGTGCCACAGGGGGGCGCCAGTCACATAAACATTGTGTCCTTAGGCAAGACACTGCACCCACATTGCCTAGTATGAAAGTGGTGTGTGCAGGGCAGGACTCCCTTGAAAAAGAGATTAGTGTCTCAATGGGACTTTCCTGGGTTAATAAAGGTTAAATTAAAAAAAGGAATAATAATAATTTATCTAAACTAAAACTATTTAAGAAAGGCCCTATTGGAACCCATTTTGCAGTAGGATTCTGTCAAATTTTGTCCAACTTTAAGTTTGTATTTTTTCAGATTTGACACCTGCTGTAATGAGTATCTAGATTTGATACTGCTTATAGTATCTGGGTGTTGGTTTTTTGTTTGTTTTATTTACAAATTATCACTTCTATGTTGTCCAAAATACTGAATATGTTTCAATTGTCTGTTTTTATTCATTATTGTAAGGGCTTGAGTCAGTTGAGTTCAACATATTCACTTCAATCTGAGCAGAATGTGGCCCTTACTTCAAAATGTAAAAATGGGTAAAGTACAAAACCCAAGGCAGACATACTGAACATATTAAAAGTCCTTCAATATGTGGAGGGACCCCAACACCAGTGATACCCTGAGGAAGACCATGTCCCTGGTCCAAACACATTGGCATCCCTTCCCATATAATAAAGGAATTTTCAGTCAGTGTGCCTCAGGTTTGTACCTTGCCAGTTTTTACATTTTCAAGTAAGTCCCACATTCTGCTGAGATTTCAACTCAACCCTGTTGATTTTTAAAGATTTTTTCGGACCCAGTGAAGCGCTCTGCCCCTTCCCCTCATCTCCTATTCAATTCACTTTCTCTCTTGTTTTTTCCCTGTAGCTTTTAGAATTGTTTGACAGCGAAGACCCGCGAGAAAGGGACTTTTTAAAAACCACTCTGCATCGAATCTACGGCAAGTTCCTGGGACTGCGGGCGTACATTAGGAAACAGATAAATAACATATTTTATAGGTGCGTCATGACGTCATCTGTTTGTACTGTGATCATTTGGATTAGCGAGAGAAACTATTGTCATTACTAATAGTGTGTGTGTGTTGTTTTTAGGTTTATTTATGAAACAGAGCATCATAATGGGATAGCAGAATTACTGGAAATTTTAGGAAGGTAAGTTTAACTGGCTGTGCATCACCTCTTTATAAGGCCATCTACTGTTCTGATGGTGTAAAGAGTAATTGTCGTGTAATATATTGTCCTCAATGGTAAATTGAAGAGAACGTGTTATAAAATGTTTTGCCTGAAGAGTTTTTAGATGTAATTCATGCATGTTTGAGTAATCTAGGGATCTCTCTCACCTCGTTCGAAGCCTCTTTACACTACGATTCTCTCTCTTGCTGAGCGAAGTTTAGTCACAGCTTTCCTTGTACGAGTAACATTAGTATACGAGCCCTAACTCGTACTCTAAAGCCAGGCACGTGCGCGTACATGAGCACGTGCGCGTACATGAGCATCTGTGCCGCGCATTGACCCATTTCCTCCAACCGGGCCAAAGTCCGGCACGAATCGTTTGCACTCAGACTCATATCTGTGCTGGGCATGATTCATTTGGGCCAGTGTCGGTTTACCCTCAGTTTGGTGATCTTCTGTATAAAACCTACTAACCTGATATTCTAGTCATTGTTTATTAAGAAGACGGAGTTCTTAATATTGCGTGGGATCTTTGTATCTAGCTGTTCATATTTCAGTGCCCTAGAAAAGAGGAAAAAAGCATTTCACAAATCAAATAGGTGTATTAGCAACAGCGCACTCATGTTTTTCTCTCGAGTTGTTTTCACCTGGGCTCTAATAGGCTCCTCTTGTATTGCAGCATTATAAACGGGTTTGCTTTGCCATTAAAAGAAGAGCACAAAATATTCCTTCTGAAAGTCCTCCTTCCGTTACACAAAGTCAAGTCTCTCAGTGTCTATCACCCACAGGTAAGAGCCCAACTGGCAACTGTTGAAACCCAAATCCTCTCTCAGATGGTAGTGGAATAATGAGAAGAAAAAATAAAAACTAGATGATAATAAATTGAAGATTTATGTTTATTTATGTAACTTTATAGCATGTTGGTTTAGGTTACAGCAAAGAAAACCACAGAAAAACATTCTTACTGTGGGCGAGCTTGCATCTCCACAAACCTGACTCTTATTTGGCCAGGAGCAGGGCATTCTCATTTGCCAGCTCCAGAAAGTTACACCCTGTATCTTTAATGATAAGATGGAGATGGTTATTATCTCAGAAACAGAATAAAAATGTAAGATTGACCAAATTATTGCAAAATTAATCAAACAAATCTAGAATCTAGTCTAAGAAAATAAGATAAGATAAGATAAGATATCCTTTATTTGTCCCACAATGGGGAAATTTCAGTGTTGCAACGCACAGTAAAGAGAACAGCAAGAAACAGTAGCAGCAGTAGAAGCACAGTTAAGTTAAAAATAGACAAACACTATAAAGATCTATAAAGATAAGGATTATAAAACTATGCATCATATAAATTGCTATCTAAAAACTATATATACAATAAATTACTATCTTACAGTATTGCACAGGGTCCCAGTATTGCACAGGCAAATGGAAATATAGCAAAATAATAAAGAGTCCAATCCAAAGTGTCTCATGTGATGTCTCTGATTGTAGCTGGCATATTGTGTGGTGCAGTTCTTGGAGAAGGACAGCACGCTCACTGAACCAGTAAGACTCATGTTATTGGCACATGTTTAGCACCATCAGACTCCTCACTTCCCTCTGTTCTCATTACGCAGGTGGTGATGGCCTTGTTAAAATACTGGCCAAAGACACACAGCCCTAAAGAGGTGATGTTTTTGAACGAGCTCGAGGAGATTCTGGACGTGATCGAACCCTCAGAGTTTGTGAAGGTCCAAGAGCCGCTCTTCAGACAGCTCGCCAAGTGTGTCTCCAGCCCACACTTCCAGGTAACAGAGCCAATGCTTGAATGTTCCCCTTGGTTACCACGGCGACACTACGCTCACTTTAGCAAACACTTCAGGTACCAAAGAGGGACGAGGGGTTATAGTGCATGTAGTGTATTGACACTTCACATTGACGTCACGTCGGGAGTGTTGTACATGTATTTTTATGGTGGGATGTTGGTTACCATGGTGACACACTGCTCACATTCGCAAACACGGCCAAAAAAGTTAAGTGAAAAATATTCAAAAAATTCAACACAGTTGAGGTGCCTGTGATTATTAGAAGCATTTATGTCCGGTTTAGGCATTTGATTTTCAACAAAAAGGTGAGACACTAATTGAAAAACTGTATGCTAATGCTAGCTAGCTTGTGAGTGTAATGTTATTTAAGGATGACAAATCAGATAACCTGTTGTAGTTCCAACTGAACCAGCTGTTTCTGGTCAGATTTTGTTAAAACAAAGCTCAGATTAAAGTCTAAACAAAGCCTCAGACAGAGCAGTGCTTACAGTTAGCATCACAGCCTAAATAATACCAAAACATATCTAGTGATGTGTAGATGATGGTCAAGGTGCAACACATTTCTCCCACTCTGCTGGTGTGTTCTATAGCGCCATTTGGTGGTTTAAAAAGACACGACCTCATATATAACTGAAAGAACTGACCAAGGAGACGTACAGTCATATGTCATTTAGTTTTGTTTTATTTTGGGTGGGACGATGCACATTCATGAACATACAGTATGAAATCACACATATTGATGTAAATACGCCGGATTTAGCACAAGTGCTAATTTCCATCCGTAGTCCCATATATCCATCCATCTTCTCCCGCTTAATCCGGCCTGACCCCTATGAACCCCTCTGACCCCCCCATGAACCCCTCTGACCCCCTATGAACCCCTCTGACCCCCATGAACCCCTCTGACCCCCTATGAACCCCTCTGACCCCCATGAACCCCTCTGACCCCCATGAACCCCTCTGACCCCTATGAACCCCTCTGACCCCCATGAACCCCTCTGACCCCCATGAACCCCTCTGCAGGTGGAGCCCACAGGAGGGAGGACAACAGGGTCCTTGATGTTAGTTCATAGGGGTGCTGCATGTTTTAGGTTAATTTAGGTAATTAAAACAAACAACTCAGTTTGTATAATAAAATAATATATAATGATATATATATATATATATATATATATATATATATATATATATATATATATATATATATATATATATATATATATATATATATATATACACAGAGTGACAGACTTTACCTTGTGTGGCGAGCTCTACACAAGCTGCTTCTGCACTCCTGACAGAAGTAGGTCATGTTTATGGAATTTCAAGTATAAATCTTACATAGAGTTCCTTTTTGAAGTGCACTTGATGGTTTTGAGGTGTTCTCATTTTAATTTATTTTGGTGGGATTATAACTAAACATAAATATAATGGTGTCTAACCTCAGCCTGTTGCTGTGTTTCCAGGTGGCAGAAAGGGCCCTTTACTACTGGAATAATGAGTACATCATGAGTCTGATCAGTGACAACGCAGCCAAAATTTTACCCATCATGTTCCCCGCGCTCTACCGCAACTCCAAAACACACTGGAACAAGTGAGCAGCCAGCAGTTTATTTAATACCTCTGTGTTCATCTAACAGGTAATAACTGAAATGGCACTAATGTGTTGTGTTGTTCTCAGGACGATCCACGGTCTCATCTACAACGCTCTTAAACTCTTCATGGAGATGAACCAGAAGCTGTTCGACGACTGCACACAACAGTTTAAAGCTGAGAAAAGCAAGTAAGGCTCCACTGTGGTCTCTGCACAGATCAGTATTTTACATGTTGTTCATTGTAAACCACAGAATTTAACTAAAATGATTTGATAATAGAAAGTGAAAAAGAGCAGGGCAGTATTTTTGAACCTTTCTGTAAAACCCAGAGTCACACATAAGCACCGTGCTCTGGGGTAAGTGGGAGGTGAAAGGAGACATTTTCTGGGCAGGAATCCCTCAGAATACCAGTACCCCGGCTTCAAAGTGTTGTTACCTTTTGTGCTTCCTTTCTGTTTTAGAGAGAAAGCCAAATGGAAAGAAAGGGAAGAGGCTTGGCTCAAGATAGAAAATTTAGCAAAGTCAAATCCACAGGTAATTTTTCTGTTGCCGTTAAATACAAATATTACAAAAAGACAATCGGTAAAGTTGTATTTAATTTGAAGGACAAACAAATGGTTGACCGAATCTTCCCTTCCGCAGTTCCTGACATATATCGACTCCGGATCAGGAAGTCCAATGGATATGGAAACAGACGGTCCGGTTTTAGATGACGTCAATATGTTAAAGAAAACAGTAGAGGAAGAAGCCACACAGGTAAGACCCGACTGCTGCTTCAAGTTTAGAAGTTAAGATGGTTTAGTTTGAGTGGAAGGATGCAGAAGGTCTACAGGAAGAACAAGGAGGAAAATGATGGGTGTAGTGAAAGAAAGGTCAGACGGAGCAGAGGATGAAGGGGAGAGGAGCAGAGGAGAGGCACAGATCAGATTTCTGTTTGTATAGATTTCTTTGTTCTATTTATTTCATCCATTGTCAAATTATTCCTGATTTTTCAATTTGTGCCTTTGCAGCTTTCTAAAGACCACCGAAAGGAGCGGCCATTGATGAGGAGGAAATCTGAACTTCCCAAAGACATCTCCACGGTTACGGCGATAGAGCTTCACCGGCGAGCGGAGGAGATGATAACACATGACGGACACTAGACTCATGACCTACATAGATCTTATACACAAAACTAGAAGACCACAAAAAACAACCAGCAGCAACTGTCGGTCCCAGAGACCTCAGCACAAAACACTGTCCCGTAAAGCGACATAGAACTCTAGAGCGGACATTCCCCAGGTCATCTACAGCACGGCGGCCATGTTGTGTCTGTAGGCTGTACCCAAGCACACGTGTAAACGGTTAATAGAGCTGCACTTAGTTATGAAATATTCTTTTAATAAATCTTGTTCATTTGTCTTTTATTTGTGCTTTAATCTAATGTCATGTCTGACCTATACTAAAGGACTCTTAAGCTATAGTTATGCTAAAATGGCCTGCAGTGCTATATAAAATAAACTTTTATTTACGGTGTTTTGGTTTATATAAACTGACACAAAATTCTAACCACTGCTGTGTGACCCAGTTTAAAGGGCTCAGACTTTCTGATGTCTGTTATAATGTTTCCTCATCACATCCCCAGGGTGCTGTTTTATTCACACATATTTAACACAAACTCTGCAGATTTAGGTTCTTTGCTCAAACGGAAAACACTGTTCCACTTTGTGATGTCATGTGGGAATACAGGAAGTGCTCCTCTGTGTTTTAAACCATATGCCTTCACTAGAAGGTAAAAGGTAAAACAATCACTTCATGACATCACAAGATGGAATAGAGCATTTTGAGCTTTGGAGATGCAGGCAGACTAATGATGAGGGTTACTCAAATTTGTGAATGAAACAAAACTACAGGTATGTTTTTGATGAGATGACAACATTCTAACATGGCTAAAAGTTCACTAAAGTCAATTTTGCGTAATATAGGACCTTTAAATACCTGATAGCATTTGATTGGCTATAGGCTTATTTTTCTCTGGTTAAAGTCTGCACCTCACTCAGATGAAGACTGCTGACACCTCCACACTGAACCATGCCTGGACCTATGGGGGATTACACTGTCTTGTTTCAGTCTTCTAAGTAACAGATTTTACCTCTTGAGTTATTTGCACTTCAAAACTATTGAATTTCTGATAACTCTTCTATGAAATTGTAATGACCGAAAGGACGAGATGGCGGATACAAGCGGCCGAAATGAGTTTCCTCCGCAGAGTGGCCGGGCGCTCCCTTAGAGATAAGGTGAGGAGCTCGGACACACGGGAGGAGCTCGGAGTAGAGTCGCTGCTCCTCCACGTCGAGAGGAGCAGCTGAGGTGGCTCGAGCATCTGGTTCGGATGCCTCCTGGACGCCTCCCTCGGGAGGTGTTCTGGGCATGTCCCACCGGTAGGAGGCCCCGGGGAAGACCCAGGACACGCTGGAGGGACTATGTCTCTGGGCCTGGGAACACCTCAGGGTCCGTCCAGAGGAGCTGGAGGAAGTGGCTGGGGAGAAGGAAGCTTGGGAGCCCCTGCTTAGACTGCTGCCCCCGCGACCCGGCCCCGGATAAGCGGAAGAAGATGGATGGATGTTCTATGAAATTGCTTTTTCAAGATGCCGGCCAGACTTGCCGTGGCTGAGATTACGACTGTAAATCCACTCGAGTGTTTTCACGGGATTGAAGTGAACTAAAGTTCGGCCATCGTACAAACTATAGATCAGGGACCTCCAACCTGCAGCTTGGGAGCTGCCACTAGCTCACCAAGAGATTTCTAAATTATACCTATTGTGCTGAATAAGTCACATATGATTGATTAAATGCCTGTGGCCATTGTAATTTTTATACCTAACTTTGTACACTCATAAATAGATAATAGTTTGGTTTATAGGCGTCCAGCTCTACCTCATCTTCTATTCCATCAATTTCTTGTGACTGCTAAAAATATTATCTTTGGAATTTTCATTTTTTGTAAAAGTAGCTCAGTGGAGGAAAAAGGACCCCTGCCCTAGCAGCACGGTGGCGTATTTCTACCATCCACTGGTCCTCTGTGGTCCTGCAGTAAGAGAGACTCACACTTTCACATGGAGACAGGGACGTGCACAGGGGGCTGCTCGTTGCCCTGGCAACTGCCCGTATGGACTCCTCGACTGAAGTTGCCCTTCCGTGGGAGAACAAAAAAAAACCTTTTTTTTTCTTTTTATTTAATCGGTCGAAGCATTCAGGTTTTCATGTTTGTCCACACAGACTTCACATGTGAAGAGATTGTCCCGTCTGCCCTGAAGGTGTTGGAAAAGGTGAGATTGAGATGTAATATGTCTCCTGATGGTTTCCAATTCTAACATTTCATTTTAGCAATGAATGATGGAGGTAATGCACACAATAATTTCATTCAGTATGTAAGTAAGTATGAAGCATCTCTCAGTGCCCAACTAGAGTGAAGGCTGCTGCCTCCTCGGGGACGGGATTGGGCCCTCGTCTGTGTGGAGAGTGACTGATAGCAGAAGCAGGAAGGCGGCTTCTGCTAACATCTCCAGCTCGGTGCACCTGTGGCAGCTCCAGAGGCTGTTCAAGGCTGGAGGAGCAGAGGAGCAGGGCACAGCTGGGGTGGGGCAGAGGGGGCAAGGTGGAGCCATGGGTGGAGCTGGCACAGGCCCTCAGAGGAGAGGCCTGAGCAGCAGAGGAGGAGATGCAGAAGTTACAGAGAGAGGGACAGTTAGAGGAATTTGGCTCCTATAACTTTTAGCATCTGTGAGCCTCAGTTGACTAGAGCCAGGAGCTATGGTCGACTCCACACTCCCTCAGTCCACTTTTTTATACAGTCTATGATAAAAACGTGACATAGGATTAAAACATCCATCTATTTCCTTCCTCTTATCCGGTGCCGGGTCTCAGGGGCAGCAGTCTAAGTAGGGACTTGCAGACTTCCTTCACTCCAGACACTTCCTCCAGCTCCTCCTGGACCCTGAGGTTCCCAGGCCCAGAGACATAGTCCCTCCAGCGTGTCCTGGGTCTTCCTCGGGGCCTCCTTCTGGTGGGACATGCCTGAAACACCTCCCGAGGGAGGCGTCCAGGAGGCATCCGGACCAGATGCCCTCCCCTCAGTTGCTCCTCTCGACGTGGAGGAGCAGCGGCTCTACTCAAGCTCCTCCCGTGTGACCGAGCTCCTCACCCTATCTCTAAGGGAGCGCCCGGCCACTCTGCGGAGGAAACTCATTTCGGCCACTTGTATCCGTGATCTCGTTCTTTCGGTCATTCCCCAGAGCTCATGACCACAGGTGAGGGGAGGAACGTAGATAGAGGTAAATCCTCCTGCCTTTCAGCTCAGCTCCTCTTCACCACAACTCACCGATACAGAGACTGCATCACTGCCGATACTGCACCGATCTGCCTGTCAATCTCCCGCTCCATCCTCCCCTCACTGTGAACAAGACCCCGAGACACTTGAACTCCTCCACTGGAGGCAGGATTAAAACATCTATACATCTGTTCTGTTGGTAGAATTTTTTAGTTTCTCCTAGTTTCAAGAATAAAAGATTGATAAAGTCCACAGGAGCATTATCACTGTCGCTAATCTGCAGCTTCACCTTGATCCGTGCGCTGTGTGGATGTAAATAGACATGTGAGGAACTATCTCGCCTATTTACTTTCAAAGAATGTCTCAAACTGGATTAATAGTGTGGTTTTGTGGACTGGATGTCATTATGTGCGGAGGACAAATTCTATGAATAATGTGGATGAGCTGCTGCACTTTAAATGTACCACTTTATTTATTTTTGCTGTATCCTGAGTTTTATGTTGCGTCTGTGTCCTTCACTCCTCTGTCCCTAACGCTCTGTTTTATCGGTTGTTACCATAGCGTTGCTGATGTTTGGTGATCGGACACTGACACCACACACACGAGGAGCACAGCGGCTTCAATATTCTACTGCAGTGTGTGGAGGCCTTAAAGTAGATTTTGAAGTTGGAAGAAAACTTCTGTAGTTTTTGTGACCTATTCTAGTCATACGAGTTCTGCCATTATAGCCATGGTGCATGTTTCTAACAAGCAGTTTTCTACATCATATACTTTTATCAGACTTTTAAACACCCATAGACTAAAAATAGGAGCCCTCAGAGTCCAGAGCCGCTGGATCCTCTGCTTCTCTTGTTTGAAATGGCACAGCTCCTCCTCATCATCTGTTATGGTGCAGACATGTCCTCAGCATCCAGCCGCTCCACAAAAACTCTCCACCCTTTGGACATTTCCACACAAATAATGATTAACAATTACAAACTTTTCTTTCGACTGTTGTTTCTTTTAGCCTGAGACTTCAGGTTATGGCACTAACAAAATGTTCACATTAACATCACAAATAAAATGAAACAGTTTTTAGACCTCAAACTAGGATATGTCAAGCTGACTCCTCACACTACCACAGGGTCTCCGACCTGCAGCTCAGGAGCTTCCAGTAGCTCTACCTCTTTATTGCTCACCATGGGATTTCCAAATTATACTTATTGTGCTGAATAAGTCAAATTTCTTCAAATCCTCTGTTTCCTCCTATTTTCTCATCAGCATCACTCACTATGTTCTCATCTGTAGTTTGTTCATTGCTATTCACATGTTGTCCCCTGTCCCACTCCCCCTGTGGAGTGGAACTCTTTCAGACGCCTGATGGCAGCTGGACCCCTCTCCTCCTCCTCCTCCTCCTCCTCCTCCTCCTCGCCCGGCTCCTCCCCGGCTCCTTCCCCACCTGTGTAGCTGTGGTCATACTGAACTGGCCCACGGGCCTGGACATCTATAGCCTGTCCGTCCATGGGAGTGGATCCCTCCTTCACTGTAGTTCTCCCCGAGGTTTCTTCTTTTTCCCAGGACCCTGGTTTTTTGGAGTTTTTCCTTGCTGAGAAGGAGGGTCTAAGGACAGGGGATGACTGGACCATGTTTCATTTGCTGCTTTACATGAATGTTGTTTATTCCTGTTCTGATATGTCTGTGTGTATGTTTTACTCATCCATATCTTGTAACGGCCTTAGAGGAAACTGGTGTTGTGATTTTGGGCGCTACAAAATAAATTGAATTGAATTGAAATTTGGTTGAGTAAATGCCTGCTCTCATTTTATAACTTTGTGCACTTATAAATGGATAATAGTTTATGTTTTATAGGCCTCAGACTGTGCGTCATAAGACTCGCAGTGGCTCTTCTCTCCATAGAACTATAATAAAATCGTATTATTCCATCCACGCTTCTATCACAGGATCTTCTTCTTCCGATTTTAAATAAACAGGCACTGGGGCATTCCTGCTTTTCCAAAGATACAATCAGATCTGTGCTTTCTTTCTGAAGTGCCTTTTTCACCAGGACATCAGATTCTTCGTTTCCCAAAACACCAGAATGTCCCGGAATCCAGACAAACAAAACTCTGGCCCCCAAACGATCCATTAGATTTCGACACCACAGTAAAAGTCGAATCTCTCTGACGTTTTTGTTTTGTAAAAGTTGCTCACTGGGTTATCTGAGTTCAGATGTAATTAAGCAAAGATATAGTGAAGAAGACATATAAATAAGTCCATTCTATGTGGTCTTTTAAGTGTTTCTTATTTACTACTGTTATTATTTATTCTTCTTTATTTCACCGTCAGTGGTATTAGAACATCTGTTTTTATTATTGCCCAACTTGCTCATTGTGTAATTACTTAATAAAATAAATAAATAAATATAAATAAATACATAAATAAATAAATATACATACATAAATATACAAAAAAAGAGAAAAAAAGTAGCTCACCAGAGGAAAGGGGTTCTCTGCTGACCCCTTGTGGTCGTCTTAGATGTTCTGTTTCAAACGTGACGATGTATTTTCGTTTATTCTATAGATTCTCAAAGCTCCAAGTAAACTTACAACTCATAAAACACTGGCACATTCATTTAATTATTAAGTTTACTTTCAACATTTGTAAAAAAAATTTTAGATAATTCCTGAAAATGTCATGGGGAGAATTACTTGAAGACAGATTGATTGAGACAGAGACATCAGCTAAAGCTTTAGTCTAATTAAAACAAGTAAAATACTGGTTGTTTTGGTCCTTTTTGAACCGTTTAAATCAAGTGAATGAACAACTGTAATTATGTAGTTATTAAAGCCTAGTCCACTGCTGACCTCTAGTGGCAGAACCTGGTAATAGCTGTTCTAATTACAATCCCTGTATTATGTTAATTATTTTAAACTTTGACTGCTTATTTATTCGTGTTATTTTATTTGTTTGTAATATATTTTAGAATGGATAACAGCAAAGGAAGCTGAACACTGCAGACAAGCCTGTAGTATTGATTCATGTCTGAATGGAGAGAAGGAAAGAGAGACAGAGAGAGGAGGGGCAGACTGAAAGAGTGAAGAGAGGAAATGGAGGGATGAAGAGAGAGAATGAGAGGGAGGAGAAACAGTTAAAATATGGCTGAGAGAAGGAGAGAGAAGTGTCTTGCTCAAGGTTGCAAGAAGTGAACTTGAACCACAGATCTGTTAAAAGACCCTGCACCATCTCCACAGACAGAGATCACATATTAAAAATGCGTCACTTTCCTGGTGGAGGGTATGTGCCTGCTTATTTCCAGGAATGTTCTGCAGTGTGGCATTAGCAGGTTACCCCATAGTGCTGAGTTACAGGCGAGATTTACGGAGAGGCGAACCCACTCACAGTAAGAGTGCATCGCTTTTCAGGTATTTTGGATTTAATGCCCGATGGAGGAACAAAGCAGTTACATCTCCATGGTGACACACAGGTGGCAAACCTCTCACCTGAAAAGTTCAGATTAATAATTCAGAATTAAAATCCTCTAATTTGTGCAGATGAAAGTGTTGTCACAATAAAATAAGAAAAAAAAAAAGAGTAGACTAGATACTCCACACTGATTTTGATTCCACTGAGAATTAAAAACACTCTTTGGACAATAAAATGTGAGTTCCAACGTTAAATCGTAGGGATGTAACAATAACTGAAATCTGGTGATATCGTATCGTCAAAGGTCTCACAATAATATCGTGACCATCACAATATATCGAATCCCAAGTGTCTTTGCTTAAATGAACAGTTCTGATGCAGAAATAGTTAAAAAAAACAGAGGGAACTACATAGACCATGATCCTTTGCTCCGTTTCAGTGCAGACGACATGAAGAAATAACTGTTCTAAGCACTTTTACATCTTCATTCTGTGGATTAAGTCTGTGAAGCATTTGTAGAGGAAAAAGGAGCAGATCCACAGTTTTGTGCCTCCACAAAATATTGCCGTAAGTCTGGTCCAGAGAGATTTGGATTTGGTTCCATCTCTGACAATAAATGTACCAAATGACTGGACAAAGCATTTAGAATGTCAGTCTTGTTATTAGAATATCGTATTTACAAGGACCAAACCAACAACACATGTGCGAAGAGAAAACAGTTTATTATAGGAAGACGAGGCGGGACGGCTGGGTTGAGACTCAGGGTGGGGGTTCAGTCTCAATCTTAACATGGCCCAGCAGAACGGGACCCCCCTCGTAGGCGTCTTATGTCTGGAACATGAACAGATATGGGTGGGGAGGGTGGGGTCGAGTTATTCGGGACAAACTGGGATTCCGAGATAGGCCACTACAAACAGGCTTCTGGGAAATTGAGGTGTGGTAGAAGTGAGCTGTGATTCGCTGGAGAGGAGGCGAGGGTGGTTGGGGCGTGGTCCTGCTCCTGAAGCTAAGCTAATCATATTAACTACATATATCATGAGCCTCCCCAGCATATCGTGAGCTTTCCCACGATATCGCAATAAATATCGTACCGTGAGGTTCATACCGTGATGAAATTGTATCGTGAGACTTCGATATCATTACACCCCTATTAAATTGTAGTACTTTTAAAATATTTCCATGTGGCCTTTTATTTGTGAATCCCTCAGTGATCCAGTGCTCCATAGGCATATACTCGTCTATGTGCAGCTCAAGATCCTTCTAAAACTATTGAGGAAAGCTTCATTTCTGTGCTCTGAATGTGACTTGTTCAGAATCGATGCTCCAATGATTATCTGCTTTTCTATACTTTTGACAACCCTATTCAATTCTTTTTTATAGTGCACCATTCACTTCGCTCCCCCTCCCACCTGCTTCAGTCTATGGCCCTCCTGCTGATCCTCGAACTCACATGAACTCTGCGAGGACTGAACGCAACGGCAAACACAACCACAACTCCACATTTAAAAAGAGGGGCATCTTTGCATCTTCCTGTCTGTTTAAAATCCTCCCGCTGACACCTTTTATTCCACGTGCAGATTGATTGTACATTGTGTTCTGGCATTTGAGAACTGTAGCCCCGTAACTACAAAGGCATTGCTCCAGTGGGACCCGTCTGCGTCACTGGAAAAACTGTACACGTCACTGAGTTTAGAGGTGGGTGTTTATGCAGAAATATGTTTGCTTTTCTTCAGACAGACTCACAATGTTGGCGTGATGAGGAAGTGAAATGGGGGCTGGGTAAATGGCTGTTGGACTGTTGCACAGTTACTCAAGTACACAAGTGGGTGCTTAAAGCTGTACTATGCACATTTTCTGGTAGATGCACTGCTGCCTGTTTGTCTCCATGGAGATGCTGCTGTTTTGTGATGTAAGGGTTATTGGAAATCAGACGCTAATTGATCTTAAAACTAATATCGAAACTACAACACTAAAGATTCTCCCACTTGCTTAACCTGCTTGTCCCCATGGACGCAGATGTTGTTTTGCCTGCAATGTTCCAGAATATGGCATTAAATGTACTAGTATCTTGGTTTAATTCAAATTCAACGCATTCAAAAACATGCATTCTTACAGTGACTGGGGTCACCTCTCCACAGATGAGACCTGTAACTTCACCTGGCTGGTTGCATCGTCTCTTGGCTCCACGGAAATGGCAAATTTTGCTCCCTGCATAAGTCGCTCCCCCTTCAGAGCGCCGTCACGACACAATAAGCGTGTGTAATGAAACTACTGCACATCACATCGGATTTGTGAAGAAGTGGTGCACAGTTTTGGATATTTATGGTCAAATAGGACCCAGGAGAGATCACTAGATTACTCAAACATGCCTGAATGACATTGAAAACCTCTTCAGGAGTGTTTGATGAGGGCACAACATTACACGATGGTAAAAAGCTCCTTTTTAAACACATCTTTTGCTTAGTCAGTGCCTTAAATCTGACGTGTCACATTTGCTTCTTCTTCTGTTCCTCGAAACCAAAATAAAAATGGAAAAATATGTTTGGAGAGAGAAAAAAACAATAACATTTTGTCACGAACATGAGAGATGTCAGAACCCATCGCCATGGAAACAGTGCTGAAAAGTTTGGTGAGCATCGACCCCCCGATGGCGAGAGCGTCCAATCAGATTCTGGGAGCAGAGCCGGGTGAACTTTGTGAATGTGGAGAAAGAGAGGAGGGAAACAGGGAGGGAGGAGAGAGGGAGGAGAGAGAGAAGGAGAATGGAGAGGGAGGAGAGAGAGAAGGAGGAGTAAGAGGAGGAGCATGGGGAGGGAGGAGAGAAGGAGGGAGGAGAGAGGAAGGAAGCAGGAAGGGAGAGGGAGAGAAGGGGGAGGAAAGAGAAGGTACTTTATGAATGTGGAGAGGAAAGGAGGCAACAAACGAGGGAGAGAGAGGGAGGAGAGGGGGAATGAGGAGAGAGGTGGGAATCAGGGATGGAGGAGAGAAGAAGGAGAAAGTGGACGGAGGAAAAAGAGGAGCATGGAGAGGGAGGAGAGGAGAAAGAGGAGGAGCATGGAGAGGGAGGAGAGGAGGGAAGCAGGAAGGGAGAGGGAGAAGAGAGGGAGAGAGGAGAGGGAAGGAGAGATGAGGGAGAGAGGGAACAAAGAGAGAGAGGGAGGGAGAGAGAGAGGGGAAAAGGCTGGAGAAAGAGAGGAGGGAAACAGGGAGGGAGGAGAGAGGGAGGAGAAAGAGAAGGAGAATGGAGAGGGAGGAGAGAGAGAAGGAGGAGAGAGGGAAGGAGGAGTAAGAGGAGGAGCATGGGGAGGGAGGAGAGAAGGAGGGAGGAGAGAGGAAGGAAGCAGGAAGGGAGAGGGAGAGAAGGGGGAGGGAAATCAGGGATGGAGGAGAGAGGAAGGAGAAAGTGGAGGGAGGAAAAAGAGAAGGAGCATGGAGAGGGAGGAGAAAAGGAGGAGGGAGGAGAAAGAAGGAGCATGGAGAGGGAGAAGAGGAGAGGAGAAAGAGGAGGAGCATGGAGAGGGAGGAAGCAGGAAGGGAGATGGAGAGAAGGGGGAGGGAAAGAGAAAGTACTGTATGAATGTGGAGAGGAAAGGAGGCAACAAACAACGGGGAGAGAGGGAGGGGCGATAGGAAGGAATAAGGGAGGGAGGAGAGAGGGAGGAGAAAGTGGAGGGAGGAGAAAGAGAAGGACCATGCACAGGGAAGAGAGAGAGAAGGAGGAGAAAGAGGAGGAGGATGGAGAGGGAGGAGAGAAGGAAGAGAAGAGAGGAAGGAAGCAAGGAGGGAGAGGGAGAAGAGAGGAAGAGAAGAAGGGAGGAAAGAGAAGGTACTTTATGAATGTGGAGAGGAAAGGAGGCAACAAATGAGGGGGAGAGAGAGGGAGAAGAGAAAGGGAGAGAGAACGAGGAGAGGTAGGAGGGAATGCAGGAGGGAGGAGAAAAAGAGGAGAGAGAGAGAAGGAGAGAGGGAAAGAGAAGGCACTTTATGAATGTGAAGAGGAAAGGAGGCAACAATAGAGGAAGAGAGGGAGGGGAGAGAGTAAGAAGGGGTGATGACAGGGAGAGGAAGAGTGAAGGATGAAGGAGGGAAGCAGAGAGAGAGATGGATGCTCAGAGATGGAAGCTGAGAGAGAGAGATTGAACGAGGGAGGAGAAAGAGATAAAAAGAGAAGGAGGAGGAGGCGGAGAGCTGTGGAGTGAGAAGGTGAAAAAGAGTTTGAGAGATAAAGGGGAAAAGAAGGCATGAAAGAAGAGGGGGTGAGAAAAGAGAGAGATGAAGTGATACAGGGTGCAGAGAGATAAGAGGAGGGAAAGATAAAGAGAGAGAAACCAATAAAGAGATAGAGAGGAGAAACAGATACAAAGAGGAAAACAGATAAAGAGAGCGATAGGGAGAAGGACATGGAGAGGGACACTGCACAGAGATGGGGAAAGATAAAAGAAAGAGAGCGATGGAGAGAGAGGATAGAGGGATGAGTCATGGTCGGCAGTGGGGGGTCCGGGCACATCTCCCTAAAGCTTTTTCCACGGCTAAAAACACATCTCTGAGAATCAAAAGAGCTGTGAGATGTTTCATGAAAACAGAATGACTGATGTTAACACAGTGAAGGGAGAATCTGTCCTGAAAGACTTGAGTTTAATTCACTCAAGTCCAGATAAATGTGCTTCACATCATTCAGGCGGCGAAATAAGAACTAAACAGACTGTGAAATGCAACACATCCGTTTAACAGGATTTTCCACATGTACAATAACAGACGGTTCTTTCCAGGCACATTTTAGGAGAAGAATCAACATTTTCGTTGCAGTTTTTATGCATTTTTACACATGATTAACCCTAAACCAACACAAGAATCAGCACAGAAGCTTTTTTATACATATCATTATTGTAATGTTTTATTTCCATTATTCATAACAGAAAAGGGCAAACTCCCATCGTCAGTCTGAACCGTTTAAACCAGCCTCGGGCACATATCTGTGATCTTCAGGAGATTCTCACGTTCGTCTCTGTCATATGAACGATTATTAGAAAAGACTTTTCATCGGTTCTTGGAAATGAACAGATCCAAAAGATTTGGATGTGAGAAGAGCTGAAAGTCCGATCACTCTTAGGAATGAGGGGAAACCAGCTGCCTGACATTAGAGCCCATATACTTCTGTCATGGACCATTTTCAATATTCATGGAAAAAATAATAGATGGAGATTGAAGAATTGTGCTGGTCTTATAATGGAGATAAACAGGTTTAATGCCCCACTGTGGTAAAGCAGTAGCATCTATGGAGACAAGCAGGTAACTGACCCTCCACCAGTCACATCTTTAAATAACAATACTAATATATGTGATAACAGGTCTGTGAAGAGACATTTGGGGGCCCAGGGCACAAAGCCTCACATGGGCCCCTCTTGACTATGAATTAAAGGGATAGTTCAGGATTTTTGACATGAATCTGTACGTCCCCGTCAGCAGTGTCACATCAGCACTGACTGACCTCCCGACAGCATCTGGTGAGCCCAGTTCTTCCCCAGCTTTGGTGCTGACAAAAGTAGTCTGGGAAGTTGGCTGAGGTCACGAAAATAAAGTGTTTTTCCTCTCAAAACAAAATGTGTTCAAAAGAGTGATACATGTGCATCACAAAACGTGAACCACGAAAAAGTCAGACCTCATAATCGCCTGGGACTAGGTAAATCAGTGCTGATGTGACACTGCTGACGGGGACGTACAGATTCATGTCAAAAATCCTGAACTATCCCTTTAATTGATAGTCAAGAGGGGCCCATGTGAGGCTTTGTGCCCTGGGCCCCCAAATTTCTGTTCACAGACCTGTTTATATTGAGAAAAAAAAAACGTTTTATTTTTGTGACCCCGGCCAACTTGCTGGACTGTTGACTCACCGGACGCTGTTGGGTCAGTGTCAGTGTTGATGTACGACACTGGTTCATGTCAAAAAACCTGAACTATCCCTTTAATAGGAAGAGGGTCCAATTCTGGGCCCCTAAGACCCTGGGGCCTGGGAGGACAGACTACTCCCCTATGTTAACACACAGGGGAGTAGATGAGGGGGAAAAACAACAGCTAATTTGCCATTGTTTTAATTTATCATGGGACAATTTTATGACAAAGCCGCCCTTTTGCATTTCATTTATCATGCATAAATATGTAAAAAAAATCAGTAATATTCAATGATTTAAAATGTGGTTTAATCCTTAGAAGGTGATATCTGATGTAGGTGAATAATATTTTAGTTCAGAAATAGACAAAAAACAGCAGGATCAATACAAGGGCCACAGCCTTATCTCACACCCTGTACATGTGGAGCTACAGCAGATAACACTGACCACGTGGAGCAGTGCACACGAGCTTTATCTGAATACAGAATATACCAGGTTCACATATAATGTCTAACTGAACACTAAATGCACCTTTCTGCTCCTAAACTGTGTACATGGTGTTTTAATGTCTACACGAGTCATTTTAGAGCAAACCTGCAGCTTTCAGGAAATAAAACACCTAAATACTTGTGAGGTCCATCGCAGCTCCTCCAAAACAAAACACTACAACTTCACCAACCTTCTGTGATATGCAGGAGTTTCATTAGCGGGACGCACATTGACTGTAATGTGGTAACGCTCTGAAGGGGGAGTGGCTTAGAGTGGAGAGTTTCACCAAACTGAAATGTAATAAAAAATGTTAATACTTTTTGTAGGCAAATAGAGCATCTGATCTGTGTTATAATGCTGTTTCTTCTTCACACACGAACCTGGAGCTGTGTTTTGTTTTATTCACATGTTTAACCTGCACATTTAGGCTGTGTTCTTCTCTCAGACTCAGAACACTCAGTTCCACCTTGTGATGTCATGTGGCAATACAGGAAGTGCTCCACTGTGTCTGTAAACTCCACACACCTTGGATGGTTTCAGCCCTGGATGGTTTCAGCCCTGGAATTACCCGTCTCCACTGAACTAAAGGTAAAAGGAGCTGAAAACTACTGCTTCATGACATCACAAGGTGGAACAGAGCATTTTGATGGTGACTAAATATAAAAAAATACTGAAACGTGTGAATGAAACAAAGACTAAAGGCCTGTTCATACTTCATAAGGTCTTGAGGTGATAAGAACAAAGCCCCACTGCCCCTCACTCAGCCTCTTTATTACTTCTCGTCCTCCAGCCTGACAGTTTTTGTTTTCTTCTGGTGACCTGCCTTTTGGCTTTTGCAAACCTGTCACGGAGATTACACCAGACTTTTCTACACTGATTTTTGTCCAAGCTTAAAATGTCCTCAATCTCCCTCCATGAATTTATTGCCATTTGTCTCTTTATAGTCAGTGAGCATCATGTTGATGATGTTTGGGTTTTCTCACCATTTCCGCCTGATGTGACTCAAAACCATAAATCTGATCCGTTGGATCTCAGGCGCCTGTTGGCTCAAGCAGATAAACAATGGCCACATAAATAACCAATCAGAGCGAAGCTGTCGGACAGCGCTGTCAAACTGCTGAGGTGACAAGAACAAGCCACAAGAACTGCTGAGGAGCCCAACAAAATGACGACATTTTGCTTTTCGAGCCCTCGGTGCCAGAACAAAGACCTTTAAAGCTCACAAGCATCAATTTGTGTCATACAAGAGCTTCACAGTTCAATAATGATGGATCAAAAGTTTAGATATTTCTTTCAAAAACAGGAGCCTAAATCTCCCATAGACGTACACAGGCCCAGCAGGTCAAATGGAGAAAAACATGTGGTGCATGAGGAGCTACTGTATTTAAGATCAGAGTCTATGTGTTATCTGTTTGTGTCCGTACAGTACAGAGTCAACATGTGTCCTGTTTAAATGGGATTGCGACACTGCAGATTAAATATTTGGCCATGTTCATGATAAGAGTCGATATGGAACATGTTATGAACTCAAAATGTGCAGTAGAGAGAGAGAGAGCTTCGCCCCAGGGTGTTTGTGAAAAAGTGAAAATATCATCACCTCTGTCCACACAGAGGAGTTTCAGTATAAAACAAATCAAATACTAATCAATGCTTAAATATGAACTGTGTCTTTTCTGGTGGTGCATCTGTGCTTCACGTCACCATGGAGCTGATGTTGCTTTGTCCAGATTGCACCGCAGTATTGCACCGCAGTATTGCATTGAGTGTATCTGTTTTGATGGAGACACCGCCGAGCCAAGTTACACATCAGATCTATGGAGAGGCGTACCTGCTCATATGTTTTAAGCAATAAAAACACATGTAACTGTAACTAATAAGTGATATATAAGTTTAATACTGCACTATGGAACATTTCAGGCAAAGCAATGAAATCTCCGGCGGCACAGTGGCTGAGTGGCAACACTCAGGCCTCACAGCCCAGGTCACCCGGGCCTTTCTGTGTGGAGTTTGCATGTTCTCCCCGTGTCTGGATGGGTTTCCTCCGGGTGCTCCTGTTTCCCCATCAACTCAAAACATGCAGCACCTGAACTAACATCAAGGACCATGTTGTCCACCCTCCTGTGGCTCCACCTGCAGAGGGGTTCATAGGGGGGGTCAGGTGCTATGAGAACGACCCAGCCGGATTAAGAAGGAGAAGGATGGATGGATGAAACCTCCATAACAAAAAAACAAATGACAGACCTTCCAACAGAAAAGTTACATAATCCACCTTTAAGCTAGTATCAAAATTAGATATTCATTTGAGCAAATATTGATACTAAAAAAGTCGCATTCACTGGAAAGAAATTAAGGTTTTTTGAATAGTTTTAGAATATTTCTGAGCTCTATCAGAATAAGTATAAGAGCACATAAACGAGTACACACCACTACTGCCATAAACAGTCCCATAAGGTTCATTTTGTCTTCCGAAAATTTATGTTTTTAGGTTCTAGAGTTTGTTTTCATCCCTGTCCTCAGAGTGGTCACGTGATGTTGCTGTGACGTGTCCAGTTGGCTCATTTATACAGATTTTGGCACTGTCTTCCTAACGGTGGAGGTAGGATGACAGCACCATTTGTACTCCGACTTCCTCAGGACAGTATCCGAGGTGTGTGAGAGTAAAAAAGCCCCCTGACCACTACAAGAGAACCACATTCTGGTCTGGAATGGAGTGAACATCATTAGGACAGCGGACAACAAACATCACCACTGGATTAAAGAGGCAACTGAAATATGGAAACATGGGACTATAAACCAGGATGAGGGGACTTTTTACTTCCACTCACCTGGGATACTGTCCTGACTGCAGATGGCGCTGTCGTCATGGGTCTACTGGTAGGAAGACAGCGCCAAAACCTCTATAAATCAGCTCTGAGGAAGACCTCTAGTGAGTAGTCTAAACTGTCAGGTATGAAAACAAACTCTTGGTCTGAAAAAAACAAAACAATAATAATAATAACATATACTGCCATAGATATAAATGTAGAACTCCCCCACCGTGATGTCACTGTAAAGTATTAACACAAGCTAAAGTTAACTTATTGCATTCATCTGGAGTTGATTTTGTGGGCAGCATTTGAAAAGCATGAAATATAAACCAACCGCAAAAGTCTTACAGAGCCTTGGATTTATTCAGTTGAAAACATTTTATTGCAAAAATCACATCAGCTTCTGTCCACCAAAACAGATCTTTTTAAAGCTGCAGCTGATTTTTGCTGTCTCTGAAAAACAGAACTACGATGTTTATGCAGTGGTCCAAAGTTATTCCTCACTTACCTTATGTATTCAGAGCATCCTCATTAATCACAGTGATGAGTTTGTGAACGTTTTCACAACTTTCAGAGACCAGAGCAGAGTAAAAATAACTACTTCAAGAGCTGCTTTATACAATGTACTGTAAATATATCACTGCACTATACAGACGGTTCACATGGTGCATCTTTAAGGCCCTGTGGTAATCTGCCCTACAAAAGGCAGAACACTGTAACATCATGTTTGGTCAAAAATCAGAAAGAAATCCTGGATCTTGTCAAAGACGTGTAGGCGCTACACTTGTTGAAGAACAAGTGCATCGCGTCTCTGGAAAGGAGGGTGACAGATTTAGAACAGTACACGAGGATGAACGACTTTATTGTCTCTGGGCTCCGCATCAAACCCCAGTCCTACACTCGGGCGGTGACCACAAACAGCGGGGATGAGCCTGGGGAGCAGGACATGAGCTCTACGGAGCAGCAAGTGGCCGCTTCCTTACAGGTGAAAGGGACTGAAATGAATCCTAAAAGCATCGGAGCGTGTCACCCGCTGCCCATGAGGAAAAACCCGCAGACATAATGAGGTTTGTCAGCAGGAAAGACAAAGATACAAACTGAAAGGATCAAACGTGCACCTGAACGAACACCTCACCAAACACAACGCAGACATCGCCAAGAAAGCTCGAGACTTACTCAAAATAAAGTGTTTATTAAGCTCGAATGGGACCCCAGAGGAGGCTAAGGTACTGGTCATTCGGAACCTGGAGGACCTGGCAAGGCACGAGTGGGCCTACGAGTGGCTTTGGATGTAGACAATAGCTTGAACTACAAAAAAATGAATCAAATGTCAGTAACTTTTGAAAATGTACTCGAATGTATTACAATTGAAATACAAATGGAAAACTAAAAATGTGATTGTTCTCTGTGTGTATAGAGCACCTGGGTCTAAGTATTCACAAACTGGTTAGAAGAAACACACTCCCAAAAACTGCACAAGACAGTTTTTATTTGTGGTGATTTAAATATTGACTTGTTAAATCCACACAAACATAAAATTACAGAGGACATTATCGACACTATGCACAGTTTAAATGTGTATCCAAAAATACTAAATCCTTCAAGGACAACGGCACATTCTGCCACACTAACAGATCATATTATCACTAATGACACTGATAAACATTATGTGTGTTTATTATGTTAATAAATGATATCACACATCGTCTTCCAGGTTTTATAGCTACTGACCTCAGATTGAGGAAAAAGGGCCTCAAAAAATACAATATTACAGACGAATTCAGTCAGATCAACTTATCAGTGCGTTTAAAAATAATTTACTGTCTCAAGATTGGAATGCTCTATATAATACTCAAAACACAGAGAGTACAATGAATTTATACAAATACTTCTAGAATTATATAATATACACTGTTTATATACACAATTGTTTACTGTAATAAAAAAATGTAATTATATAGAACACCCCTGGATAACAAAAGGTCTTCAAAAAGTGTGTAAAAAGAAAAATTGGTTATTCAGAAACTTTGTAAAAAAGAGAACGATTGAGGCAGAGAATAGATATAAGACATATAAAAACAAATTAACTACACTTTTGCACAGGAGCAAGAAAGATTATTTTAGGAAATTATTAGACTATAATAAAAGCAATGTTAAAGTGTGGAAAATATTAAATCGTGTTATAAGTAATAAACCGAAAGCAGAAAACTGCCCTGAACTCTTTACACATAATAACATAGATGAACACAACATGGAAAAGGTGGCAAATAATTTGAATAAGTTCTTTGCTAATGTGGGTCCAGATCTGGCAGCAAAAAACCCTGAATATACAGGGAAAAGAATCAATTAATTGACAGAAACCTGAAACTGAAATTATCAACATAGTGAAATGTAAAAATAAGAAATCAACTGATTATAATGATCTGGATATGGCACCGATGAAACAAATAATCACAGCAAAAACCATTAGCACTTTTATTCAATCTATCATTTCAAACTGGGACAGAGGAAAATAGCAAAAGTCATCCCCTCATTTAAATCTGGAAACAAGCATCAATTTACCAACTCTACTTGGGAATTGTGGGAGTGTCTCTAATCCCACAATTCTCAAAAATATTAGAACAACTCTACAACACCAGACTGGAAAAATTAATAGATCAACACAACCTGCTCAGTACAGATTCAGAACCAGCAGATCAGCATCACTCGCTCTCATGGACTCAATCGAAACAATAACCAATCACATGGATCAGAGAAGAATAACAGCTGCTATATTCACAGACTTAAAAAAGACCCTCAGTTATTATTCAATAAAATGGAATAAGAGGGAAAGCTTTAAATTGGTTAAAAAGTTACTTAAAAAATGGAAAACAGTCAAACTGGGGGAACACTGTTCTAAATTTGAGGACATTGTCTGTGGTCTGCCACAAGGGTCCGTGTTAGGACCTAAATTATTTATTTTACATATTAATGATTTATGTAGTGATTTAAGTGTTTACATTGTTTGTCTACATTATGAGAATTCGCTCCCCAGCTGGATTAAGCAGGAGAAGATGCATGGATGGATGGAAACTTCATGACCACACTAATCCATTGTTTATTCATGCCAAATTACTTCAACTAAATGATTTGATTATGTACCAAACTGTGCAAGTGATGTTTAAAGCAGTTACCAAAAAATATCCAACAACTTTTTTTGTGAAAGGGAAGGCGACTATAATTTAAGAGGGTTTTTTTTACTTTAAATTGCCTCGTGTTCAAACAAGGAAGAGTTTCTGTATCTCGGTTTGTGGTGTCAAATTATGGAACAACATGAAAACAGAACTAAAACTTTGTCCATAAATAAATAAAAAATAAATAAAATAAATAAATAAACACATTTCTCACCTTCCACGGTGGTTGGTCTCTCACCCTCATCAGCTCGGGACCTCTACCAGAGGCCTGGGAGCTTGAGAGTTCTGCGCAGTATCTTTGCTGTTCCAGTACTGCACTTTTCTGGACTGAGATGTCTGTTGTCCTTCCTGGGATCTGCTGCAACCACTCATCCAGTTTGGGGGTCACGGCCCCGAGTGCTCCGATCACCACAGGCACCACCGATGCTTTCACCTTCAGGCCTCTCCAGCTCTTCTTTGAGCCCCTGGTATTTCTCTAGTTTCTCGCGTTCCTTTTTCTTGACATTACCATCGCTCAGTATTGCAATGTCCACCACCACGGCTTTGTTCTCTCACTTATGCAGAACCACCATGTCTGGTTGGTCCATCACCATTCTGTCAGTCTGTATCTGGAAGTCCCACAGGATCTTGGCTCATTCTCCACAACCTTTGGAGGTGTTTCCCACCTTGATCCTGGGGTTTCCAGCCCGTACTCTGCACAGATGTTTCTGTACACTATGTACCATAACCCGTGTAGGGGTTTGTCCTCCATGATGGTCCCTCCAGCACCTCTTCCTCTGCCCCACTGTCTGAGACATTCTCTGAGCGTCATCAGTCTGGGCCTTGTCACTGATGTACTTGTGGAGCTTGGATGTTTCATCCTGGACAGTGGTTCCCACACTCACTAGTCCTCGGCCTCCTTCCTTCCGGCTCGTGTACAGTCTCAGGGTGCTGGACTTGGGATGAACCCTCCTGCAGGTCAGGAGCTTTGGTGTCTTAACATCTGTGGTCTGTATCTCCTCCTTTGGCCAGCTTATGATTCCTGCTGGGTATCTGATCACTGGCAGGACGTAGCTGTTTATGGCCTGCGCCTTGTTCTTGCCATTGAGCTTCTTAGGACCTGCCGTACTCTTTGCAGGTATTTGGCTGTCGCCGCTTTCCTTGTTGCCTCGTCAAGGAGCCATTTGCCTGTGGGATACCAAGGTACTTGTAACTGTCCTCAATGTCTGTTATTGTTCCCTCTGGGAGTGAGACCCCCTCTGTGTGGACTACCTTCCTTCTCTTTGTCACCATCCTACTACATTTCTCGAGCCCGAATGACATTCCAATGTCTGTGCTGTAGATCCTGGTGGTGTGGATCAGTGAGTCGATGTCTCGCTCGCTCTTAGCGTACAGCTTGATGTCATCCATGTAGAGGAGGTGACTGATGGTGGCCCCGTTTCTGAGTCGGTATCCATAGCCAGTGTGGTCGATTATTTGGCTGAGGGGGTTCAGACCTATGCAGAACAGCAGTGGGGACAGTGCGTCTCCTTGGTATATGCCACATTTGATGGTCACTTGTGCAAGTGTCTTGCCATTGGCTTCAAGGGTGGTTTTCCAAAACCGCATCGAGTTTGCAATGAACGCCCTTAGAGTCCTGTTGATATTGTACAGCTCCAGGCATCAGTGTCCATGTGTGTGGCATTGAGTCATAGGCTTTACTGTAATCAATCCAGGCAGTGCACAGGTTGGTCTGACGGGTTCTGCAGTCACGAGTGACTGTTCGGTCAACCAGGAGTTGGTGTTTGGCTCCCCTGGTGTTTTTGTTGATGCCCTTCTGTGCTGCACTCATGTATTGATCCATGTGCCGCTTATCTTAGCCATATGATGCCTGACATGAGCTTCCATGTTGTGGAGAGACAGGTTATTGGCCGATAGTTGGATGGGGATGGATGGTTGGATGACTGTACCCTTTGAGGGATCCTTCAGGATCAGGATCATACACCCTTGGGTTAGCCATTCAGGGTGAGTCCCATCCGTTAGCAGCTGGTTCATTTGTGCTGCTAGGCGCTCGTGGAGAGCAGTGAGCTTCTTTAGCCAGTATGCGTGGATCATGTCAGGGCCTGGTGCTGTCCAACTTTTCATGCCTGAGACTCTTTCCTGGATGTCTGCCACTGAGATGGTAACTGGATTCTGTTCAGGGAGGTTGCTGTGTTCTGCCCTCAGAGCCACCAGCCACTGTGCATCAGTGTTATGTGATGCTTCTCTTTCCCATATGTCTTTCCAGTACCTCTCAGTCTCCAGCCTTGGTGGGTCTGCTCTGCTGTTATTACCCTGCCATTGAGCGTACACTTTCACAGGTTGTGTTGTGAACAGGCGGTTTATTCGTCTGGCTTCATTCTCTCTCGTGTTCCTCTTTAGGCGACTGGCCAAGGCTTGGAGCCTTTGTTTGGCAGTTTCGAGTGCTTCAGGTAGGGCATCTGGCTGTACCTCTTGGGTTCTCGCTATATATATCTATATATATCTATATCTATATATATATATGTGATATATATATATATATATATATATGTGATATATATATATATATATATATCTATATATATCTATATCTATATATATATATGTGATATATATATATATATATATATATATATAAAAAAGGCACCATGGGGGACCATTTGAAAAGGCAGCAAAATTATTGAAAAATCAGATAATCCTTAACAAGAAATTTCCAAACATAAAACAAAAAATAATGAAGTTGCGAGAGTAACTGAGGCTGTGAAAGGATGACAGCTGTGGATGAAATGGGGCAGAGAATGTGGCCCGGCCTGAATGTTGTTTCCCATGAAAAGTGCAAAGAGCGTCTGATTTAAACACACAAATACTCACATTGGGTAAATTCCACCCGTAAAGTATTTTATTCTCTATCACTAACTTGGGGTGAAAATCACCTGAACACATGACTCTTGAAAAAAGAGAAAACAAACGTACTGTTAGTGACATCAGTGTGCAGCCTGAAGCGACCCAAGGACCCTGCCACTCACACAGCAGCAACACAATGAAAATCACATGACAAGAGTTGTGTGGGTGAAAATCACCCGACGTTAGTGTTCTGGGGTTAAAATGAGCTACAGTGCTGCTATCGTCTTCCTACCAGAAGAGGACAGGTTCAGATGAGTCCTTTTCCTGTCTCAGTGCTCGTCTGGTTGGGACATGAAAAGACATCTGTGGTGAGAACCTGCCAAAATCTGCCATTTGGTCTGAAATCACCCCTTGAGAGGCTTTGTACCAGAGAGGGACACATTTGGATGAGGAGACATCATGTGAACAGCAAATATGAATAATTCTTTTAATGAGCTATTTTCTCTACAACATATTTAGCATGATTCTTTTAAAGATTTGACAAAAAATCTTGTTTTGGTGATTTTTTAAATTTGACTTCCTGGTTGGACACGGGCTGCAGGTATGACATATACACAGAGGTATGTTACCCTGCAACCATAATGTTAACCACCAAAACAGGTCTGAATTACAGAATAGTTACGATTTGACAAAAATAAATGACAAAACCTTTATTTAAACTGTCAGAAATGCCTCTCTTGTGGATACACTTGATGACACAGATATATTATATATTCTGTTTTATTTGATTATTTTATCTATTATTTTATTCTTTTTGTTTCCTACATTTTTCCAAACTGCCACTTAACCACTTAACTGATGTAAAACTGTGATAAATATTTACCAATATCCAACCAAACCAAGTCATAATTAGAAAAATATATGAATCTGTCAAATGCACTTTATATAAAACATAATCCTATCATTTTTGGATTTTTTTTGTTTTATTTTATGTATTTGATGTGTCAGCAATCCTGATCTTTCATCAGACTTCATGGATAGGCATAAATAGTTGACCAAATTTAAAATTTAGCTCACAGAATCAAAACCACAAAGCTCAGTATATATTAAATTATGAATACAAATTTGACATGAGAATGAGATTTGATTGTCCTGTTCATCAGCACCGTATAAAGAGTTTTTATAATAATGAATGGATAGTCTTATGCAGCACTTTCTCAGATCTTCACTGATCATTTCATTCATTATTCACTCACTCCAAACTTGGTGGTGATAAGTTTCTTGGGACAGACTGAAAGAAGCGATACTGCTAATCTACGCCATCGGACGGGTCTTTCATACTTGACGAGGCTGGAGAAGTGTCTTGCCTAAGCACCCAGCAGCAGTCTCCACTAGAGCCACTGTTGCACCACTGTGGTGCCTGATATTCCCATCAGTCACCCTCAGCGGCCAAATCTCCTGGTCAAAGCCTCATCTTGTCACATCGTAGAAGCTAAAATCAAGGCTGGTTCTGGTTATAGAGCGAGAGAGAGTTCCTTGATCCCGAGGGAAATTCAAGTATTGCTGCAGCAACATTTCCACTTCTCATTCTCCTGTGTGCATCAGTGGAAGCTCTCAGTGCAGTTTAACAGGAAAAGTCAGGTATAGGGTCAGCAGATCCATGTCGGGCCAGTTTGAGGACAGGAAGAACCAAAAGTGTTCCTCTTCTGAAATGGTCCATTCCCTCAAAGTGTTCCCTCTGGAAGGTTTTTGCACAATCTTCTTGGAAACAGGAGAAGAAACAGCTTATTTCACACTCTAATACTTGTATCCTTAGAAATGTACATGCGTCTTTGCTAGTGAAAATCCCCTGATAGGACGTCAAAATTTGAGCTCAGAACACAAAAAGCCTCACAAACTGCTCAGTGTGAAGCAGGCAGCCACAAAAGCAGCGAACCCCTCCGATGCTGTGGGGTTTTACTTGGATGTTTGGTTGTTAGATGCTGGTTAGTACTTGGATGGGAGACTTACAGCAGTGGTAAAAGTCGCTGCTGTGTCCTTAACCCACATGGCCTCGTATGAATGTGAAAGCATGAAAGCGTTTGAGTCATGACTGTAACAGTGCGTCAGTCTGTGAGGTGTGTGGACGACCTGCTTTAACCCTGCAGCGGTGAAGAATGTTCCTCACAGCTCAGAGGGTAACGTAAGGTAAATAGGCTTTATAATATGTAACACTGTAATTCACTGCATAGTGGCCTGATTGTGTAAAGTGGAGCAAGGATCTCTGGGTATGTAGGTCCTGCATTAATCCTGGTTTGGTCCTGGTTTAGTCCTAGAACAGAGTTGTGCAATTAATCACATATTAATACAATCAGGATCAAAACATTAAAATTTAAAACTGTCAATGATCCGCTTGCTAACTCAACTTTCAGATATCATCCATGCATGTTTGAGTAATCTAGCAATCTCTCCCAGGCCCTATTCAAACCCTCCTTATGCTTAAGATTCTATGAAACCAACAAACCTCCGTCCTCCATAGTCCCACTCGACTATTCTCCATAAATATACAAAAGCATTATACAAAACAATACACTACAACTCATCACAAACCTGATATGACGTCCACAGCGTCATTAAAGAGTAAAAAGAGGGGAAAATGAAAGTGAAACTTATAAAACAGCCATAGTAGTAGTAAAATACCCCTTCTTTAATAATAAAATGTATGTTGTATGAATATAAAATGGAAACAAAGTTGTGATTGATCATCCGAAGGAGATAAAAACATTTGGTCCAAGTTTAGTCCCAGTTTGTGCTGGTGAATGCAGCTATTTCAGGAAGTGCTCCAGTGTGTTTTAAAACACCATACACCTTCACTCAGCCCTGGAAGTGCTAATGTTTACTGCACAAAAGCTTGAAAACTACTGCTTCATAATGTCACAGGGTGGAACAAAGCATATTGAGCTTTGAAAATATAGAAAGACTAATATTACTGAAATAAAAGGTAAAAGCTTAAAGGTTCACAAGATTCCGGGGGCTGAGAGGAGCTCCTCATGTGCCGCCCGTAGAGCCTGAGTGCCCATGTTTGTCTCGTAACAGCATCTGACTCACTGCCATTACTCCAACCTGGAAAAACGTTCGGACTGTAGTTGATCCTAAAGAGGCCGATACAGACACGGCTTTGACTCCAAACTCTGATTTTTAACACTAAAATATGAACTAAAATACCAAAGGCCAGGGAGAGGTTTACATTTCTACTTTAGACCCATTTACAGCTAATCAATAGAATAAAGTGATCTTGGTGTTAAGTGGCCCTTTAAAGAACAAATCATTCTCTTTTATGCATTTGGAGGCACGAGCAATGGAAAATGAAGTCCTTATACCCTGTGAATGCTACGCTAACAGAACATGTGACAGGACATATTAATGAACATGTGTTTCCTCATGAAATATGTCCGATTATAACAGCAGCAGCAGCAGCAGCAGCAGCAGCAGCAGCAGCAGCAGCAGCAGCAGCAGCAGCAGCAGCAGCAGCCAGGCTGATGGTGTCATTAAAATCAAATAACACAAAACACAAGAACAATATCACAAACACTGAGAGAGCAGACAGGCAGGGGCAGACAGGAGCAGGGCAGGGGCAGACAGGAGCAGGGCAGGGGCAGACAGGAGCGGGGCAGAGGCAGACAGGAGCAGGGCAGGGGCAGACAGGAGCAGGGCAGGGGCAGACAGGAGCAGGGCAGGGGCAGACAGGAGCAGGGCAGGGGCAGACAGGAGCAGGGCAGGGGCAGACAGGAGCAGGGCAGGGGCAGACAGGAGCAGGGCAGGGGCAGACAGGAGCAGGGCAGGGGCAATTCATAACCACAGACCACAGATTGTATAAAGAAGTGGACTAAGTGCATGTGAAGTCACCCATAGCGTTCAGCTCCAGTCAGATGAAACTTGTGATGCTATTAGGAATTTGCATATTGACAAAATAGGAATTTGCATATTGACAAAATAGGAATTTGCATATTGACAAAATAGGAATTTGCATATTGACAAAATAGGAATTTGCATATCGACAAAATAGTGAAAATAAAAACACCAGGATCATCTAGAGCAGGGGTAGGTGTGGGCAGTTATTTTTTTTTCCCCATAGGGCCACATGAGAAACAGAAAATATTGTGGAGAGCTGGGCCAAAATACTTAACTCTCTTAACTCTGCATAATATGAGTATGAGTATTTCTTTATAAAAAGCAGTAAATAGCTTTGTTTTGACATGCTGGTCAGACCGGTAAGAGCAAATAAAAGCAATGCAGCTTTTGTCATGACCTGTGCTCCCCTCCACACCCTGTGTGTGTGTGGGCGGAGTCTCCTGTTCCTGATTCTACTCACCTGCTGCAATCAAGCTCCAGACTACAGAGCTACTGCTTCACCAGTGAGGCTCTGCCAGATTGTTGTCAACCTTCACACGGTGAACCTCTTTGCTCCTCAAGTTTTGTGACCTACCTGTTGGATATTTTGGGCTTACCTATTTTTCTACCTCTAGTGATCCTCGTCGTCTCCAGTCCCGTTCCGGTCCCGCTCCTGTCCCACTCCTGTCCTGCCCCAGTCCTGCTCCTGTCCTGCTCCGGTCCTGCTCCTGTCCTGCCCCAGTCCTGCTCCTGTCCTGCTCCGGTCCTGCTCCTGTCCTGCCCCAGTCCTGCTCCGGTCCTGCTCCGGTCCTGCTCCCATTCCACTCCAGCCCTGATCCTGCTTTGTTTAATAAACTCCCTTTTTCTTGCTTTTTCCATTTTGGTCTGTTGTCCATTTTTGGGTCCTTCCATTGTCGTGCCATAACAGAACAATCTAGCCAAATGACCCACCGGATCATGACCAAAACGCTGTTCTCCAGGCCCTGGCCTCACAGGGGCTCAGAGTGAGTCATCACAAGCACATTTTGAATCAAGTGTCTGAGAGACTCTGTGAGTTATCTGTTAATGTAGCTCCACTTACTACTGAGATGACTCGTCTTGCTGCTCGTCTCAACTACATTTCAATCATCACCTGCTGGTCAACCTCAGGCAACTGCTTCAACCCCAGCCCAGCCCCCATCCCAGTCTCCCACTCCAGTCTACTCCAGAGCGCCACTCCAGTGATCTTGGATCCTGTGGTCAATTCCTCCTCAAGTGCTCCCTGGTGTTGCAGTTTTACTTGGTCTACTCACTGGTAGAGCTGCACAGTGGGCCACAGCTGTCTGGGAATCTGACTCCACCTTGTGTCAGTCATATGAAGATTTCACTGCAGAGATGAGGAAGATATTCAATCACCCTCTTAAAGGCAAGGAAGCAGCTAGACGACTACTCTCTCTCACTCAAGGCTCCTCATCGGTTGCTCAGTATGCCATAGACTTTTGTATTCTTGCTGTTGAGAGTGGTTGGGACGACACCGCTTTACAGTGTTTTTATGAGGGGGTTAAATGATAAAGTTAAGGATGAACTAGCTCCACGTGATGAGACAAAAGTCTTGAGGAACTCATTTCCCTGGCCACCCATCTAGACATAGGCTTAGAGAAAGACAAAGAGAGAAAGCACGACAGTACCCACCTCGTACAATTGCCTCCATTGCTCCTACTAACAATGCACCTGTGCATTCCAGTTCCCCTGAGCCCTCTACCAGAGAGGAGCCTATGCAGTTGGGCCAGGCTGGATTAACGCCTGCGGGACGTCAGCGCCGCCAGCAATCTGGGCTGTGTTTCTCCATCCATCTTCTCCCGCTTAATCCGGCTGGGTCGCGGGGGCAGCATGCTGCCCAATACTCATAGCACCTGACCCCCCTATGAACCCCTCTGCAGGTGGTGAGCCCACAGGAGGGGGCTGTGTTTCTATTGTGGGCAAACTGATCACTTCGTCAACACCTGCCGTCAGCGACCAAAAGAGAAGGCTCACCAATAAAGGGAGAGGTTCTGGTGAGCCAAACCTCTTCTCTCCCAGTTTCCACTCCTCAAAGACTGCAGCTCCAATCCACTCTGTTCTGGTCACATGAGTCCTTGCCCCTCCTTGTGTAGCAGGTATCGGGCCGGAACAATCACTGCCAGCAGTTTATATATATTGTTTGTGGGGAGATATTGGCACTGAAAAAACAAAAGGAGACAGATGTTATTTCAGTGTTGCTGTTGCTTTTTGCTACTGTGACCAGCTTTAACTGTACATAAGCACAATACAAAACTACATTTTCCATACAAATTACAATTTCATCTCACACATTTAAGTTATCAATACCCTTGGTTAATAAAACCCATAACTATTAAATACTATACACTGACTAATAGTCTAAAATTTAGTGCTTTCTAATTTCAACAGTCATAAAATGACTTAAATCCAGCAGCATTTGTTCTTCTGACATCACCTTATTACATTTCCACTTGAAGTGGAGCAAAATACAAGGTCTAGGTTAAAGCTAGCACGGGAGTTAGCATAGAACGCTAAACTTACATTTTAAGGAAAACACAAAATCAACAAATGTCTAGCTTTGACTAGCGACTGTTACAACAAAAATTATACTTTTACGACTTCGTATGAGTCAGTAGTGTGTTTGGTGGGACTGTACCAACCTGAAAAAACAAAAGGAGACGGAGACGTTATTTGAGTGTTGCCGTTGCTGTTTGCTACTGCGACCAGCAGGAAGCAGTGGCCACAGCGCCCCTCATACTGTCTCAGCAAGTGTGCTGCCATCAAGTGGACGAAATCGGGATTGCAATTTGTCTCCAAAATCCCCACTATCTGTCATTTACCAAATTTCACAACATTAAATAAAAATGTGACCACACATTGTGGGCGTCACACTTGCACTAATAGACTCAGGAGCGGACAACAATTTCATTGACTCAAACTTCGTTTCTTAAGCCAATATCCCTTTGGATCCCTTAGAACCACCCAAAGATGTAAATGCCTTGAATGGAGAGAGATTGGCCAGGATTACACACCAAACTGTTAATTTAACACTGGTTTTGTCTGGCAACCACAGGGAAGTTATTCCTTTTTTAGTTATTTCATCTCCTCATGCCCCTTTAGTTTTAGGACTTCCTGGTTAAAATTGCACAATTCTCATTGACTGGGCTAAGAACTCCGTCTCCAATCTGCCATAACTCCCTACAGACAAGTATCTCCCCCTCCTCCTGTTCCTCCAGATCTGTCTGCTGTACCCCCTGAATATCATGATCTGGGGGAAGTGTTCAATAAACTGAAGGCACTTTCTCCCACATCGTCCCTACATTTGCGCTATTGACCTGCTCCCTGGTGCCCCCTTGTCCTCTAGTCTCTTATATAAACTTTCTGGTCCTGAGAGGGAGGCCATGGAGGCCTATATAAGGGATTCGTTAGCTGCAGGGCTGATACGCTCGTCTTCCTGTATGCGCAGGATTTTTCTTTGTTGGAAAGAAAGACAAGACCTTGAGGCCCTGTATAGACTATAGAGGATTAAATGACAGAACTGTTAAAAATAATTACCCTCTTCCACTCATTGATTCTGCTTTTGAACCCTTCCACCAAGCCACCATCTTTACTAAACTGGACTTAAGGAACGCCTATCACCTTGTTCGCATTCGACAAGGTGATGAATGGAAGACCACATTCAATACTTGGACATTTTGAGTACCTGGTGATGCCATTTGGTCTAACTAACGCACAACAGTTTTCCAAGCCCTTTATTAATAATGTCCTTCGAAATATGTTGAACAAGTTTGTTTTTGTTTATTTGGATGACATTTTGATTCTTTTCCAGGAATTCTGAGGAACATGTCCAACACGCTCGTTCTGCAACGCCTTCTAGAGAACAAGCTCTTTGTGAAAGTGGAGAAATGTGACTTTCATGCAGCATCTGTTCATTTCCTGGGTTTTGTTATTCAACAGGGACAGATCGAGGCGGATCCTGAAAAAGTGAGAGCTGTTGCTGAGTGGCCGAAACCAGAATCCAGGAGACAACTCCAGCGTTTTCTGGGATTCGCTCATTTTTACAGGAGATTTATTAAGGACTACAGCAGAAAGGCAGCCCCACTGACTCGGCTCACCTCTACCCGAACCCCTTTGAAATGGTTGAGTGAGGCAGAAGATGCCTTCAAGACTCTTAAAACTCTGTTCACTTCTGCTCCTGTCCTTACTTACCCTGATCCTTCCAGGCAATTTATTGTAGAGGTTGACACCTCTGACTCTGAAGTGGGAGCAGTCCTGTCTCAGGGTTCTCAAAGAGACCAAAAGCTCCACCCTTGGGCCCTTTCCTCTCGCGGTCTGTCTCCTGCAGAGGTAAACTCTGACATTGGAAATCGAGAACTTTTGGCGTTGGTTTTGGCATTGCAGGAGACACTGGCTTGAGGGCGCTGAACATCCCTTCATTGTTTGGACTGACCACAAGAACTTGTCATATCTCCGATCTGCCAAGAGACTCAACTCTCGACAGGCCAGATGGGCACTTTTTCTGGGAAGGTTCAACTTCACCCTCACCTATCGCCCTGGTTCTCCAAATATAAAGCCTATACCTTGTCTCGTCATTTCACTCCTGATGACCCTGAGCCCCTGCCTGTTCCCATTCTGCCTGCTTCATGTGTGATTGAGGAAGCTGATAACTCGTTTGAGGGTTTGCTTACTTTCCTGGTTGCTTCTGTTCATTGGGAGATTGAGAGAGTGGTACGTGAGGCTCAATGAACCCAACCTACCCCAGGAAACTGCCCACCTAACACTCTATTTGTGCCTGAATCAGTGTGTGCTCAGGTCCTCCAATGGGGGCATAGTTCTAAACTCGCATGTCATCCTGGGTTCCACCGGACCTTGTCCTTCATTAAGCAGAGGTTCTGGTGGCCATCTATGATTAAGGACACTGGGTCATTTATTGCTGCCTGTACCACATGTGCCCGAAGCAAGTCTAGCCATCAAGCTCCATCTGGTCTCCTCAACCCCATCCCACATTGCTATAGATTTTGTCACTGGGCTCCCGGACTCTGAAGGTAACTCTGTTATACTCACTATTGTGGACCGTTTCTCTAAAGCAGTGCATTTGTAACCCTTCCTATGTTGCCAACTTCCACTGAAACTGTGTACTGTTGGTACTTCATATGTACAGGCTTCATGGCATTCCTTTAGACACTGTTTCAGACAGAGGACCACAATTTACATCTCAAGTGTGGAGGGCGTTTTGTCAAGCTCTGGGAACTTCGGTCAGTCTCTCATCTGGGTACCACCCTCAAACCAATGGTCAGATGGAGCGGACCAATCAGGATCTGGAGACTGCCTTGTGCTGTGTTACCGCCCGCAACCCTGCCACATGGAGCACTTATCTGCCTTGGATTGAATATGCCCACAACTCTCTAGTATCCTCTGCCACAGGTATGACCCCATTCATGGTTTTTCTTGGATTTCAACCTCCCCTTTTCCCAGATCAAGAGGGGGACGTGGCAGTTCCATTGGTTCAGGCTCACCTAAAGGTGCTGTCGGCATGTTTGGAGGGCTGCTTGTACTGCACTGCAGCGCACGGCAACTCTCAACCAGAGATTTGCTGATGGACATCGTAAGCAGTCCCCTTCCTACCAGCCGGGTCAGAAGGTTTGGCTGTCCACCCGCGACCTTCCTCTTCAAGTAGACTAAGAAACTAGCACCCAAATTTAACGGTCCATATGTCATTGAAAAAGTGATAAATCCTGCTGTTGTCCGCCCTAAGTTGCCTTCCTCCCTGAACATCCATCCATCCTTTCATGTTTCTCTCGTTAAGCCAGTGCCATCCTCTCCTCTTAGATATTTTGGGCTTACCTGTTTTTCTACCTCCAGTGATCCTTGTCGTCTCCTGTCCTGTTCCCATTCCACTCCAGCCCTGGTCCTGCTTAGTTTAATAAAGTCCCCAATAAATAAAGTTTTCCATTTTGGTCTGTCCATTTTTTCGGTCCTTCCATTGTCGTGCCATAACAGCTTTAGTCCATGCATGAGGTCAAATGATAAAATATGTTTATTTTGTCATTCCAAACGGGCCGGTCAGAGTCAACCAAAGAGTCGTATGTGACCTGGGAGCTGAACAATGCCCAGGTCTGATGTCCATTGAGTTAATATGAATATTTTAAGACCAAAATTAGAGTTGGAGTCAGAGCCAAAAGCACCCCCATGCTCATTTCCTATTTGGAATCTTGCAGGTCTATTTACGTGTACAGTCTATACCACAGGCGTGGATCTACCGTATTTTTCGGACTATAAGCCACACTTTTTTTTTCATGGTTTGGGTGGTCCTGCGACTTATACTCAGGTGCTATTTATATATAAAATTTTTCACAATGACAGCCCATAGACTGTATATAGGAATGGGCAGTGCTAACAGCTCTCTGTAACTGCTGCTGTAGCCTTGTCATTTGGGTCTTAAAATGTTGGTATGGACCCACTCTACATGGTCCTGAATTTTTTATTTTTGCTATTTTGTCTGTCCATAAAATCCTCTTCATAACATAGAGCCTGGCGTCAGATTCGCTCCTGAAACCATGAGCATCCGGAGCTTCATTGGAGTAGAGCTGAACATTTTATTACTATAACTTGCCTTTCAAGATGACATGTCAGTTCTTGGTCTCTGATTTTATAAAATAAATTTCCCTCAAAAGGTGTGACTTATGTTTTTTTTTTCTTCTTCTTTACACATTTTTTTGGCTGGTGCGACTCCGGAGCGACTTATAGTCCAAAAATACGGTAGTTGCATTTCATCCTGATATTTCACTTTAAAAACTTTAAGTGCTAAAGTGCATTGACCCAAAACACACTTACCAGAAAAGTTGGACAGTGTATCTTTAAGATCTTGTGGTTTTCTATTTGCTTAAACATTCTGCAGCATTAACTCTACAAGAAACGGATGTCTATTTTAAGATTTATTTGGACTTTTTCAAGCAGCACTGACTACTTCACAGCTACACTTGTAATTTATCACATCTTAATACTCGCTCTTCCTCTCCACTTCCTGTGCTTCATCTTTATCTCATCTGAGTGACTGGGGTCAAGGTTATTTTATGTTTTCACAGTGTGTAGGAGGTCTCCCTGTACTCCCGCGTCAGAGTCTCGCGTCACCCACAGATACCGGCTCATATGCATATGGAAAGCAGAGCCGCTAATGTTCCACTGGACAAAACACTGCAAAAAAGGAGAAAAAAAAGACTGATTTAGCTCACTGGTTTAAAGTAGATTTGGCAGGTTAGACTGAAACATAGATAGCATGATTAGATTTGAAGGCCTTATATTACACAAAATGGATTATAATGTTGTTACCCCCTCAGATACAGACCTGGAGTTGTGTTTTGTTTCATTCACACATGTTTGAGTAATCCTGTATTATGAGGATTCTGTTTGCATCTCCCAAGCTCAAAATGCTCTTCCCCTTATGATGAAGTTAACAGCTCCTTTTACCTTTTGGTTAGTAGAGATTGGCAATTCCAGCCCTGAAATCATCCAAATGATTCTAGGGAAGGTGTATGGAGTTTAAAAACACACTGGACCATCTCCCTGTATTACCACATGACCTCACAGTGTGGAAAAAAACAGTTCTGATTGGGAGAAAAACTCAGCCTAAATCTGCAGGTTTGTGTGTTAAACTTGTATGAAAGAAACAAAACTCAACTCCAGATCTGTTTGTGATGAGGAAAAAACATAACATAGATCAGAAAATAGTATAATATGAGCCCCTTAAGATTTGACTAAAAGCCAGTTTCCTAGTTGATAATTTTATAAAATTACCTATAACAACCATAACATTAACAGGGCCAAAAACGTCTAAATTACACCATAGTTATGATTAGACCAATAAAAATACACCACAAAACCACCTTTATTTTGTTAAATGAAGGTTTAAATTGTGAGAAAAATGCCTTCCTTATGCTTTGTCTCTGAATTTTGCACAAAGTTGATTACGTAAGTAGAGCCAGTACACTGTTTTAAAACTCAATGCAAGTTTTTGTATTTTTTCTCCTCAACTTTTTTCCCCAAACTAATGTAAAACTAGCACGAAGTATCGCACCGAACCGAGCCATAATAAGAAAAACGTAAAAACCACATCCATTTTAAACAGAAATGGATGGTAATCAGGCGTATGCTCAAGTAACAGTACATCAAAATAATGTTACTCAAATTGAAGTATTGGTGTGAGAAATGACTCAAAAATAAAAAAGTTAAAAGGTGTTTGGTTAAAGTTCTACTCATATTGTCAATGTAAAACTTTGTAGGAACTGTAGATCCCAAACGTTTTCTCCTGGTGATCCATATTTGACTGGTTATGTTCTGGGAAAATATAATTATTTCTATAAAAGATGTTATAGAACATTAATTATATAAAAAAAATACTTGACATAAGCAACTCAAATATAATCTCTTCATTAAAATTCCTACGATCTAGTCTAGAATTTGAATGTATATAGGAACTCTTGAGGACTCCTTGAAACTCATTGGGTTTATCTTCTTTAAGTACAGTACTGAAGTTTGCTAAACAAGAAAAACATACAAGTAAAAATATGCAACACAATTTTCTCAAAAAAAAGTCAAATGATGGATTTAAAGATGCATTATGTACATTTTCAGGATGAGGGCCTGCCACCCGCTTGTCTCTATGACATTAAACTTGTATTTGCGTTCAACTTGCATTCACTCAAAAGCTCCTCAAAAAGCGCCGCATACTTACTGTAAGCGGGCTTGCCTCTGCACAGATCTGACCCGTAACTTGGTCTGGTTAAACTCGCTTGTCTAATACCACACTCTCAACTAGAAACATTCCATAAGGTGTTGTGAAACTTTTCTGGTGGTGGGTTTCACAGTTTGGTATTCGATCTTTTCTATCTTCATGGAGATCAAACCAGGTCAGATCTGTGGAGAGGCGACCCCCGCTCACAGTCAGATGCCAGTTTTTTCTTTATATCTGAGCTATAAAACCACCTGTAATTTAATAAGTGCAAGGTAGACCTGTTTAATGCCATATTCTGGAACATTCCAGCCAGAGCAATGACGGTGATGAACCTCCACCCGAAAAGTTACACAGTGCACTTTTAATTGCATTTATTCAAGTTACAAAAAACATGCATTCTTAGTGTAAACATACACACCTCTGTACAGATCTAACCTGTAACGTGGCCTGGTCATTCTGATCTGCGCTCCACTAGAAAAGTTACATAATGCACCTTTAAAGACTCACACAACTTGAAGATGCACTGTGTAACTTTTCTGGTCTCTCCATGGAAACACAAATGTTATGCCTTGATTATTACACAGTATGGAAATAAACCTGGTGTGTCAGATCTATGGAGAAGCAAGCCTCCACACGGTAAGGATTCTTTTATTATTATTTCTTGAGCTATAAAACACCTGTAATGGGAGATATGTTTAATGCCCTACTTTGGAACATTCCAGGCAAAGAAATAACATCTCCATGGAGACAAG
The DNA here is from genome assembly GCA_030686955.1 of Odontamblyopus rebecca. Taxonomy (NCBI): domain Eukaryota; kingdom Metazoa; phylum Chordata; class Actinopteri; order Gobiiformes; family Gobiidae; genus Odontamblyopus; species Odontamblyopus rebecca. The sequence goes on from CM060673.1 coordinate 34,502,479, forward strand.
CAAAACTTTAATTTCATTGTAATGTTTATTTTTTCCTCTAATCCCTATGGATTTATATGATGTAATAATACTTAGTGCATCCTTGTAAGTCATTATAAAGTATTTACAATGATTGATTTTGCTCTCTTTTTTTTGCTTTCTTTTTTTTTTTTTAACAGTGAAGTCGTATCTCGAGTCATTCAGAAGCGCGATGACGTCATGGGGGGTCCTAGCGTTGCAATAAAGCCAAACAACAAAGCGCTCAAGTTCGGATAATCTATGGCTGATCAGCTCCACACAACCCCGTCCGGCTTTAACTGGCTGTAATCTGAGCGAGGTCATGATCGCCTCCGAATCAAATCATCTCGTAGCAACGGCGTTTCTATGGTGACCCGAAACACATGCCACGCTGAGGTGATGTGCTGCGAGACTTTGGAAAAAGAAAAAAAAAGAAAGCAGAACAAAACTCTAACTGCTAACCGCTAAACAAGACGGCATGATTCATCAAGTTTCTTTCTCTGGAATATTGCGTCTCCTCGTCTGCAGACGGTTTCATAATGACTGAATAAACACACTGCTGGTCACTGCAGATTTAAGAGCTTTTATATGGACTTTACCTGAAGAACTTTGCCATTTTTGACAGCAAAGGTGCATTGTGCACTGGCTTTTCTGCTGGTTTCTATGGAGATGTCATTGGTCTGCCACAGTATGATATTAAACCTTACATTTATTCAATTAAATTCAATTTTATTTCTATAGCCCAGAATCACAACAAGAGTTTCCCCAATGGGCTTCACAGTGAAAAACATGGAAACATCATCTGACATAGACATCAGCAAACACATTGTCCCATCCTCAGTCTGTCTATAAACACATGATTTTTGGTGCCAGAGAGCAAAAAACCCACCGGCGGGTGCCGGGTGGGGGCTCAATCTATTCTCAATCCATTTATTCAGTTACAGGTGCTTTAAGAGCCCAAAAATACCTATCTAGATCTGAACTGTAACTGGGTCTGGTATCATGAATATAGAACATTTTAAAACCATACTGTGAAACATTCCAGACAAAGCAATAACATCTACATGGAGAAAAGCATTTGATGGATACAGAAAAGTTGCACAATGCACCTTTAAAGATTACAAGTTAAAGGGCCCATATTTCGCTCTTTTCTGATCTGTGTTATGATGCTGTTTCCTCATCAAAAACATAATTGGAGTTGTGTTTTGTTTCATTCACACATGTTTAACACACATCCCGAGTTCTTGTTACAAACAGAAAACACTCTGTTCCACCTTGTGATGTCATGTGGTAATGAAAGAAGTGCTCCATTGTGTTTTAGAGAGCGTTTACACTGAAACGAATCACTGCATCACTACATCAGCGTATTGTAAACGATTTGCATCCACATGTTGTAAATTAGAGCAGTGTCCAGGCTCCATGGACTCGAAACATTTATGGAAAACAGTAAAACAGACGATCAATATATGTACTTTCATCACTTTTCATCTGATGATCTACTGAAGGCAGATGAACTAAATAACTTTTTTCTTAGATTTGAAACTCAGGACTTTTCTTCAAGTTCTAATGTCATTCTTTCTCAAATAATCTGTGACTCCTCCCAACAATTGGCTGTCACCCCCCTTCAAATTCAGAACATCTTCAGAGGCATTTCTAATAAAAAATCTGCTGGTCCTGACGGCATCCCTGCCACTGTTCTTAAACACTGTGCTTGGGAACTGTCCATGGCTTGGTGTCCCATCTTTCAAAGCTGTCTGGACTCACATACGATCCCCTCTCTGTGGAAAAAGTCCACAATTATTCTTGTGCCTAAAATAACCTGCCCGTCTGTTAACAGTGATTTTAGACCAACTGCATTAACATCTGTGGTCATGAAATGTTTTGAAAGGGTCATTGTCAACTTACTCAAAACAGAGGTCAGCTGCAGCCTTGACCCACTGCAGTTCGCTTATCGACAGGGATGAAGTACAGATGATGCTGTTTCAAGCCTAATACATCTTGTCTCTAGTCACCTAGAAGACACTAAGGCTTATGCCCGGGCTTTATTTGTGGACTTCTCCTCAGCATTTAATACTGTCCAAACACACCTTTTGATTCAGACGCTGTCCGACATGAATGTTAACCCATTTTTGATTAAGATAGAAACCAATAGAACTCAGCAGGTAAAAATAAATAACATTTTGTCTCAGGTTAAAGTTTGCAGCACTGGCATTCCTCAAGGCTGTGTTAGCTCTCCCTTTCTTTACACTCTGTACACCAATAACTGCAGGAGCAGTCAATCCTGTAATTGCATCATAAAGTTCTCTGATGATACTGTGATTTTGAGTCTGCTTTCCAGAGATGATTCTCTCTCCCTGTATACAGATGAAATATCATCCTTTAAATCTTGGTGTGACAGTCACCATCTTATTTTTAATGAAAAGAAGACCAAAGAACTTATATTTGACCCTTGTGCAGTTACTACTCATGAGCCTGTCTGTAAATAACAGCTCTATAGAGATAGTGACTTCATTTAAATACTTGGGTACATGTGGACTGCCTGCTCAGCTGGAACACGCACACTGACTTTATTTGTTCCCGTCTAGCTCAAAGACTGCATTTTTTACGCCGTCTGAGGCTCTTCGTTGTTAACACCAAAGTTATGTGGACATTCTACACTGCTGTACTTGAGAGTATCATTCGCTATGGTATGTGCATTTGGTTTGGTAATTTAACTGTTCAAAATAAAACCAAACTTGGCAGCCTGGTTAGCACAGCTATGAAGGTGATGGGCTCTGGTGAGTTCACTCCTCTACAGCAGGTCTATGAGGAGTCTGTAACACTGTTGGCTTTGAGAATTACAACTGATCCATCTCATATTTTGTACTCACTTTGAGCTTCTGCCCTCTGGATGGCGCTATAGAGCTGTCAGACAGGTTTAAAAATTCATTCATTCCCACAGCGATCACTCTGTTGAACAAAGGGCGAGAGCATCTGTACTGTGCTGCTTTGTTGTTTTGTATGTCTTGTATTGTTTGTATTATTTCCTGCGTTTAACCCAAGACAAATTTCCCTGTGGGACAATAAATTAATTCTGATTCTGATTCTGATGTCATGTCTGGATTTCCAGAAACGTGTCACATGACTAGGCTGGTGTCACATCATCACGACTGAGCAGTAAAGGAGCGTATCTGAAGTTAGTTCTATAGAAGTTGCAGCAGCCGATTTTGAGCCGAGGAAGATGGCAAGTGTGAAAACAGTCTTTTCGTGGACCGATGCTGTTTCATTTGTCTCGAGTTTGTTTAAACTGTATTCTGCAGTAGCGTTGCATGCCCGATGTCACAAACCCAGCGAATCAGGAAGGCAGAAGTCATAGTGATGTGGTCCACGGCAGCTAGAGCCCCAACATCAGCATATCAGTATTTTCATGCATCCACATGACACCGGATCAGATCCATACTCAGATGAATATATGCGAGCTGGCCAGATCGTTCTGTCTCCAGAGCTGTTTTCCATCTGATTAGTGTGGACGAACACTGCGTCTGCAACGAAAACGACTCGAATATGGACTAGTTTGGATGTGGCCAGAAATTCCACAAACCTTCACGAGAATCGTTTGGATAGTTTCAGCTTTGGAATTTCCCATCTCTACTAAAACAAAAGGTAAAAAAGGAGCTGTTAACTTGAAAACTACAGCTTCATGATATCACAAGGTGGAACAGAGCATTTTGAGTTTCAGAGATGTGGACAGACTAATAATAAAGGGTTACTCAAATATATGCAAAGGAAACTAAATGCAGTTCCAGGTATGTTATTAAGGATGTAACAGCACTGTGACATGGCTAAAGCTCATCAGGGTCAATCTTCCGTAATATGGGACCTTTAAATGTAAGATCTGTGTCCCCCAGGCTTCAAATCAAATAATAGATTTTACTGATAACAATTTTAATGCTGATTCATTCTTTATTACAAAACCATTGGTCCTGATCGCCAAGCTGGTTATATAATAATTGCTTTTTTTGTTTCTCAAGATGAAAGCAGAATGAGCCTCACATGAGTCTCTGCTTTCATTTGTCAGTTTCAAAGTTGAAATCCAGTTGGTTTACACCTAAAATGCCTCTGTGTGATCTGAATGGTCACCTAAACCCCAGCACCTGCAGCAAAGCAAATGGGTGTGTTTCATATGAGCTTTGGGCCTATGTATCAAAGTATGTATTGTGTCGGCAACTTCCTAATGACACCAGCCCTAAAAATTATGTATGCTCAGTATGGACCGTACTTTTATGAATAAAAGTTCAAACATTATGAAACTTTCAAGGATAAAATCTGTCTGTAAATAACCTTATTACATCCAAATACAGGCCAAATCAGGACATCATCGAACTAATACCCGATCCAATTGATTTTTCACGGGTGCCAATATTTGATACCAGTATTGATATCGGTGCATTCTTAGTAGAAACACATATACTTAAAGGCCCTACATGCGAGATTGACTCTCGCTCGCGCTCCGAGCAGTCTCTGAAGGCATGGAAGCTCTGCCTGCTCTCTTATAAGGCCGCTCTGCAAAAAGCACAAACCAGATACTATTCAAACCTAATAGAAGTAAACAAAAGCAACCCCAGATTTCTGTTCAGCACTGTAGCCAGGCTGACAAACTCGCACACTGCCCCTGAGTCTCTTCTCCCTTTGAAGTTCAGTTGTGACTTTCTTGAATTCTTCGATTACAAAATTACACCATTAGAGACAAGATCAACGAAGCCACTCCAAAAATCAGCCCCGAGCAAATTCAGCAAATCCAGTCTGTAACACCAATATCCCACATAAATCCTCTAACAGCATTAGACAAATTTACTCCTGTCGATGAGGTGGAGATTACCTCAGTCATCATGTCGTCCAAACCATCAACTTGTTTGCTCGACCCTATTCCAGTCAAACTCCTCAAAGAAGCTCTCCACTTAATAATAGGTTCCATCCATAACATAATAAATATGTCATTAGAAAATGGCTTTGTTCCTCAGTCCTTTAAATATGCTGTAATTAAACCGCTTTTGAAAAAACCTAGCTTAAATCCTGATGAACTAGCCAACTACAGACCTATTTCGAATCTTCCATTTCTCTCAAAGATCCTGGAATGAGTTGTGGTGAAACAGCTTTGTCACCATCTGCAGGGCAATAATTTATATGAAAAATGTCAGTCTGGTTTCAGAGCTCACCACAGCACAGAAACTGCTCTGCTTAAAGTGACAAATGATTTGCTACTAGCTGCTGATAACGGGCTGGCTTCAGTCCTGGTCCTACTGGACCTCAGTGCAGCGTTTGACACCATTGATCACAACATTCTACTGCAGAGGTTAGAATGTGACATAGGTGTCAGAGGGACCGCCCTCAAATGGTTTAAATCCTCTCTATCAGATAGGTACCAGTTTGTTAGTGTAAACCAGTGCACCTCTCCCTGCTCTAAAGTAGCTTGTGGTGTTCCACAAGGATCTGTGCTTGGTCCAATCCTGTTTACTCTGTATATGTTGCCATTAGGTAACATTATCAGAAAACATGGCATTAATTTCCACTGCTATGCTGATGACACTCAGCTGTACTTATCAATGAAACCTAATCAGATCAAATCGATAAGCTCAGTGCCTGTGTGAAGGACATCAAAACCTGGATGACCCTGAATTACCTGCTCTTAAACCCTGAAAAAAACAGAGGTCATTGTTGTCGGTCCTAAAGGTCAGAGAGATTCTCTGTCAGACCAGATAATCTCACTTGACAATATGAGTATAGCCTCTAGCTCTACTGTAAAAAACCTTGGAGTCGTATTTGACCAAAATCTCTCATTCACAGCTCATATAAACCAAGCTTGTAAAACTGCATATTTTCACCTGCGAAACATAACTAAAATCAGAAATATTTTGCCTAAAAATGATGCTGAAAAACTTATCCATGCATTTGTTACATCCAGACTAGATTACTGTAATTCTCTGCTCACCGTCTGCACTAAAGGTACTTTAAGAAGCTTCCAGTTGGTCCAAAATGCAGCGGCCAGAGTCCTAACAGGAACTAAAAGACGTGATCACATCAGTCCTGTGTTAAAATCACTGCACTGGCTTCCTGTCGAGTTTAGAATTAAATTCAAAGTTCTCCTCCTGACATACAAAGCCTTAAACAATATGGCCCCATCATATCTTCAGGATGCCATTGTCCCCTATCAGCCAAATAGAGCACTTCACTCTCAGAATGCAGGATTATTAGTGGTTCCTAGAGTGTCTAAAAGTACAGTGGGGGGGAGAGCCTTCAGTTACCCTGTGGAGTGGAACTCTTTCAGACGCCTGATGGCAGCTGGACTCCTCTCCTCCTCCTCCTCGCCTGGCTCTTCCCCACCTGGGTAGCTGTGGTCATACTGAACTGGCCCACGGGCCTGGACATCTATAGCCTGTCCGTCCATGGGAGTGGATCTCTCCTTCACTGTAGTTCTCCCCGAGGTTTCTTCTTTTTCCCAGGACCCTGGGTTTTTTGGAGTTTTTCCTTGCTGAGAAGGAGGGTCTAAGGACAGGGGATGACTGGACCATGTTTCATTTGCTGCTTTACATGAATGTTGTTTATTCCTGTTTTGATATGTCTGTGTGTATGTTTTACTCATCCAAATCTTGGAACGGCCTTAGAGGAAACTGTTGTTGTGATTTTGGGCGCTACAAAAATAAATTGAATTGAATTGAATTAAGTATGGAGACTTAGTTTACAGATCTGCTTCAAAAACACTTCTCCATAATCTCACTGTGTCATGCAGCCATCTGCTTTGTCACCATTCACCTCCATCACTGCACTTTACTCCCTGCTGAAGTGGCCTCTCTCCACGCCCACAGACAAACCCACTGCTTATTGTTCATTTATAAATGTTTAATTGGTAAAACTCCATCATACCTCAGCTCACTACAGCACATTCACAGTTCCAGCCGCACACTGCGCTCCAACAGATACATGACCCTGGTCCTTCCTAAAGCCGCACAACTTTAGGACGCTCCTCATTTCAGTTTCTGCAGACTGGACTGGAACCACCTTCAACAGACTCTAAAGCATAGTTCATTTTACCTCTGTCGACTTTTAAAAGCTCCAACCAGATTATTCTACAGGATTATTGCACCTGCTTTTAACACTTTTTTATCTTTAATCTGTAAATGTTTAGCTGTCTCATGTCTCTATTCACTGTTTCATGTTACAGTTAATGTGTGAGTGTGTTCTGATTGTTCTTGACGTACCTGGTAAAATATTGTCCGTCAAAAGCTTTTGTCCATAGAGATGTTATTGCTTTGTCTGGAAGGTTTCACAGTGTGGCATTAAACCTTTCTATCTTCATGGAGACCAAACCAGACCAAGTTACAGGTCAGATCTGTGGAGAGGCGACCCCGCTCACAGTCACATTGTCTGTTTTTCTAGGTATTTTTGAGCTATAAAACCACCTGTAACTGAATAGATATAAAGTAGAGCAGTTTAATGACACACTGTGGAACATTCCAGGTGACAGACAGTCGACCAGAAGGTTACATAGTGTACCTTTAAATAACTATTTTTCGATAAAGCAAAGGGTTGGCTAATCTGGAATTTATTCACAGACAAAATAATGAAATAGAAACACCAGGATCATGTAGAGCAGGGTGAGTATGTGGAGGCTCACAGCAGCAGGTCCAGAGAGAGGCGACAATCGGAGCCAGATGCTCATTTTCTCTTTGGAACACAGTGGCAGGTTTGCTATGTCCACAGTCTATGAGCTAAACCACTTCTAAAAGTAGACTACTTTATTTCCACTGTAGTTCTGAAAAAGAAATAAAAAAGTGGAGAAAATGAACTCTAAATGAGGCAAACACACAAACTGAAGAGCTCAAAGTCCCACCTGAAGGAGCGAGTGTCCCTCCAGTGGTGCACAGGCCAGTGTGAGGACGACTGTTCTAAAACACAGTTAACATCATAGGATTTAAGATTTACCTAAAAGAGCTGCCAAGTCTTTCCTTCTTTGTCATTTTGGTAATGGTTATAATATTATTTCCTGGTTGGACACAGGCAGCAGATGGAGGTTGGCCTGAAACCAGATTAAATTACATAACAATTATGATCAGACTAATAACAAGTCAAATAAATGACAGCACCTTAATGTAATTAAACCATTGCTTAAATGATCAGAAAAATGATTAGCAGATGTAGGACTGTGATTAACACAACTGTGATTCAGATGAGGGAAAACTGTTAAAACAGGGTTAAAAGTGAAACTCTTACATAATATGAGTTCTTTCATTTAAATTGTTTTAAAGAAGATTTATTGATAAAAATGGACCTGGATCATTGGACAGGTTTTAAAATAACATCTCAGAACTATTACAGCTCCATTTACAGTCAAGAACTCTTTATATTGAATTCAAATTTAAGACCTCACACTCAAAACAAACTTTAGAGAGAAGTACAGACACAGACACACAGACGTTTGTACAGTGTGTTCTAGTGTCTGTGACACAACAACAGGATTTGATCTTCAGCTTTTCACTCACTCCAGCCTGTCCCTGTCACCAAAAACAAAATGGGTTCATAGTTAAAAGAATATGTGATATGAGCAGGGGGTGGTACTCAGGTACTTTTACTTTTGTAACTTTTTAAATGGTACTTTTCAGAGTACTTTTCTAGCAGCATATTTTTACTCTTACTCTTTTTTTATTGTACTTCTACTTGAGTAAAAGTTGTGGTTCCTCTTCCCACTGTAAGTCTACAGGAGACCAAAGCTTTATGTGGACAATATGAAATGATTTGAACTGTTTCTTGCACAGCTTGAGATATAATTTAGTTTGTCTAATTCTTGTGTATTTTTTTTTTTGAAAATGACAGATTTTGTGCAATATTTATTGTTTGTTCCAGTTACATTAAAGGGCCCATATGATGTGTTCAGATCTATGATGTAATGTTTCCTCATCACAAACAGACCTGAAGTTGTGTTTTGTTTTGTTCACACATGTTTAACACTCAAACCCTGTGTATTTAGGATGAGCTCTTCTCTCACACTGAAAACACTCTGTTCCACACTGTGATGTCATGTAATAAAACAGGAAGAGCTCCACTGTGTTTTTAACTCCACACACTTTCTCTAGAATCATTTGGATGAGTTCATATCTGGAATTGCCGATCTCTACTGAACAAAAGGTAAGATGTTAGCTCGTAAAACTACCACTTCATGACATCACAAGGTGGAACAGAGCATTTTGAGTTTTGGACATTTACATGTTTACTTACTTAAACGTGTGAATGAAACAAAACACAACTCCAGGCAGGTTTTTGTGGAGGTAACAACATTATAACATGACTTAAAGCTCAAAAGAGTCAGTTTTGTGTAATTTAGGACCTTTCACTTCAGATTATAAATCAGATGTTTCGTCCTGACAGTTACTCTTTAAGTTACTCTTACTTGAGTAATTTCTTGGACCACCACTTGGTAATTCTACTTAAGTAATAATATTCTTACTCTTAAATTTGTCTGGCTGTGATTTGCTTCTCCCCGAGTTGGAGAAGGTGTGACCCGACTGTGAGTCTTCGTGTGTGATTTTGAAGCTGTTCCTCTCGTGTTTGGAGTCAGTGTGAATGAGCTGCTCTGTCACATTATAACAACCACCAAACATCAGCAACACTACAGCCAATAAAACAGAGCGTCAGGGGCAGAGGAGTGACGGACACTGAGGCGAAGATACAAACTCGGGATATAGTGAAACTAATAAGACGACTTTAGTCCTCACCTCCCGTAAAGATGTTTATGTAAACTGCATTTTATCCATATTATTCATAGAAATTGTCCTCCTCAAATAATGACATCCACTCCACAAAATCACGTTATTAATGCAGTTTGAGACGTTCTTTGAAGTAAAAAGCCGAGTTCCTCGCGTGTGCCTGTCTACATCCACACAGTGCACCACATTTCACAAATAATAATAACACAGTTAGACTTGTATCTGAACTAAAAGTGCAGAGCATTGATCTTTTGAACACTTAAGAGTCTCAGAGGAGGGAGTGGTTTTACTGTAGACACGATCACGCTCACAACTTCATATCCTGTGGTCCGCACACAGATCCCACTGCAGTCTTTATGATAGAGATTTTAAATCTCATCAGATTCTCCTCGTGTCTGTGGTTTGTGCTTTTTGTTGCACATTTAAAAATGGTTTAAGACCAAAAAATCCTGTAGTTTTATTTGAGTAAAACGTTTGACTCCTGTCCTCACCTCTGGATAGGAATTGCTTGATTTGATTTGAATTTTGCATTAAAAAAATCACGAGCGAGGAGAGCATTCAAATGTTATTACATAAAATTAGCAAAGTCATCAGGACAATCGAAGTGATCCTGGTTTCTGCCCTTGAGGCGAGCACATTCAGGAGGTAATTGCTTTGAGTCTCCAACAGTGCAACAGTCTGTCTGCAGTCTGTTCCAGGTGGAGTTTTCACTTTCAGTTTTAGAGTTCCATAACAATCATGCATATTCTAATACCTCTAAAATCATACTGATGCTTACGGCATTGTCTTCTAGTACTGGCACAATACCAACATTTCTCAATTTTGACATTAATGAACAGACTCGATACTCAATACCACAATAGACTCTTTCTATCAATGTTGACAAAAGTAGTGCAAAGCACCTGCTGTCCCCCAAACACACTCCTGACATCAGGCTGTATCCAGGCCCCCAGGCCGAAAACAATGGGAGTCAATGGCCGACCCCAATGAGATGGTGAATGACCCCACGGTGACGTGGGGAATCTCGAAAGCTTTCAAAAAATGTATAATATGCATTTCCTATGTTAAAGGATATATTGTTTTTGCTAAAATTATTATTAATTTTTTTTTAAGCCCGAGCCCCTACAGGGCGTAGGGCCTATTGCTTTCGCAACGATGATGCCTTCATCCCTCGACCGCCCCCTGCATGACCAGCAGTATCCTAGCAACCCATAACATGTCATTGTCCAATTCACTTAATGTTGACAAAAGTAGCGCGAAGCGCCTCCTGTCCCCAAAACATAGTCCTGACATCAAGCTGTATCCAAGCCCCCATGCCGAAGGCATGGGCCATATTTATAGCTGCTAAAATGAATGGAAATCAATGGGGGTCAATGCCGACCCCGACGAGATGGTGAATGACGGGCGCGTAAGCGCAAATTTGCAAATTTGCTCCCGTTCGGCCATACAAAGTCCGATTGTCCTCAAATTTGAATCACTTATAAAACTTTCTTGCCAAAGCTTATTAATTGTGACACGAGCAAAAATTGTGTGATAGCGCCCCCTACAGAACACAACAAAATTTTGCATGGTGGGTCAAAATTTTACATCTTCTAAAATGTACCAAATTTTGTAGAAAACTTTGGGCCATCTCAATCAAAAAAGTCATAAACCATATGGTATTTTTAACCGTGTTGCCATGGTGATGCCCAAAAGCTCCAATGTTATCCTAATGGGATCAGATAAATTCCCATTCATGACAAATATTTTACTTTCACAGAATATTCTCAAATTTGGCACAATGATTCTTCATGTCATCCCGATCAAAAAAGTCAATGACAACCATATGGAATTTTTAACCGTGTTGCCATGGTGATGCACGAATACTGCAATGTTATCCTAATGGGAAAATTTCTACAAATTCTTACACTTCAAAGTGATATAACATCTTACTACTTTCATTGAAGAACGTGAAATTTGGCACAGTGATTCTTCAGGTCACCCCGAACAAAAAAGTCCAGGGGGGGTTGTATTTTGCAAAGTGTTGCCATGGGGATGTCCCAAAAAGCCCATGTTTGTCTATGTTAACACATCAGTATCTCCAGTGTGTGTGGACTTTATGTGTTTAGTGTCAAGTTCAGCCCAAATCCACAAACACACAGAGACAAGAGGCTCATCAGCGCCACCCGGGGGAGCGTCAGCACCACCCAGGGGAGCGCCAGTTCGGCCGAGTGCCAAGCGCGGCCCGCGAGGGCCCTTCAATGCCGCTTGCGGCTTTAATTATTGTTATTATTATTATTATATTTTCCGATCTATGCTATGTTATAATGTTTTGTCCTCATCAAAAACATACTTGGAGTTGTCTTTTTGTTTACCCCACAAACCCTCCATTAAGGCTGAGCTCTTTTCTCAAACAGAAAAGCCTGTTCCACCTTGTGATGTCATATGGCTATACAGGAAGTGCTCCACTGAGTTTTTAAACTTCACACACCTTCACTTGAATCATTTAGACAATCATTTGGAATTGCTGATCTCTACTGCTGAAAAGGTAAAAGGAGCTGTTATTTAAAAAAAAAACTACCGCTTCATGACATCACAAGGTGAAACAGAGCATTTTGAGCTTTGGAGATGTAGAGAGAATAATGCAGGATTACTCAAACATGTGTGAATGAAACAAAACACAGCTCCAGGTAGTTTGCGAGAAGGCAACAGCATTGTAACGTCACATTGAACCTTTTAAAGACCCATACACAGGGAGAACATTCAAAATCCACAAAGACTTCCTGTTACTTTACAAAAATTAAACTTATGACCTCCATTCTTTGCTGTGAGGTAAGAATACTTAGCCACAACAGAACAAAGTGTCAGTGATGAAGTGAATGCACAAGCTGACCTGAGCCCGGCAGAAATGTTCTGGGTTTGAATCTAATAGGGTTGTTCAAAGTGGAATTTGCATGTTCTACGTGTGTTTGTGTGGTTTTCCCCTAAGGTATGAAGAAGAGTCCCTGGGTTATTCAAGCTGCATCTGCTTTCGTTAAAATGTTTTAATATCTCCTCGTATATGGTTTTACTTTGAGAACAGAACAAAAGTGTATTTGATGTGGTGATTGCGCCGGTCGACCCGGGTCCTGATTGCGCAGGTCGACCCGGGTCCTGATTGCGCGGGTCGACCCGGGTCCTGTAGAAAATGTGGTGGTTCATATGAGGACGGCTCTTGACATGGCTGGAACACAAATGAGGCAGAAGTGATTAGGCTTCACTGTAGCACCATTGTGGACACTCTAATCCTCATTATGTTTCCCAGTGTGCGTGTTATAGACTGAGCGCTGTAAAAAACATGCTATGTCACAGTCATTAGTCATTATTGTTTGGGCTCTTTTGTTGAAGGTGTTATATTGTCATCTTATAATGTTTTCACCTCCTCAAGAACATGCCTGAGTTGTGTTTTGTTTCATAGTTGAGTAATTCTGCATTATTAGTCTGTCTACATCGCCCAAAAATGCTCTTTAGCACCTTATGATGTCATGTAGTGGTAGTTTTCAAGATAACAGCTCCGTTTTGCCTTCAGTTCAGTCGAGATGGGCAATTCCAGGGCTGAAATGATCCAAAGGATTCTGGTGAAGGTGTGTTTAAGGTTAGTTTAAAAACACAATGGAGCCCTTCCTGTATTACCATGTGATGTCACAAGGTGGAACGGAGTGTTTTCCATTTGAAAGAACTGCCTAAACATGCAGGGTTTGTGTGTTAAAAGTGTGAATGAAAACATAGCATAATACTGAACTTTGAAGTGGAGTTTGCACATTCTCCCTGTGGAAACACGGCACCACATCACATATGAACATCCCCTCGTTCCCTTTCACTGTTTTGAAAATGCTACACAGGCTGGAATTATTAACTTTAATCTGTTTCATTTTTGTTTTTGATGCTCTGAGCCTCCCCTCCCTTTGCTCTCTATGCTAAGTCACCCCCCCTTCAGAGTGCTATCACAACACAATCAATGTGCATCGCACTAATGAAACACATGGATCACATCAGGCACTGACAGCACGATGTGCAGCCACAGTGTGTTACCTCTGCAGGCCTGTTTCTGATGAGGGGAGGTCAGAAAAAGCTGATTTTACATTACTTTAAGAGTTTTTTCAAAGTGGGTTTGCATGTTCTCTCTGTATTCAAGGAACATATTCCAGTTTGATCTTACACTGCATGTTTCTTTATACATTTATTAATTTATTGCTTTATTAATTTATTTGTAGGTGAAGCATAAAGTCATTTAAGTTCACAGAGTCCTAGGTCACGGTGAGTTACTGGTCTGTGTGCACGTCTCAGGTCTCCAAAGTCTGACTCTCTTTAAGTCCCAGCTCAGTCCAGTCCTCTGGCCTTTTCCTCCCATCGTCCATCACATGAAACTATTCAAACATGTTCATTAGTTCATTAGTTCATTAGTTCACTGTTGGCAATATTCATTTTGTGATTAAGACCCACTTTCCTGGTTAAATAAAGATCAGTAAAATAAAATACAATTGATCATTTTCTAAAATAAATTACACATTAAAAACCCTAAAAGTCATTTACCAAAGACCATAACTATGATTTTTTTTTATTTGGTAGTGTTTATATCACTGAAAAACACAGACAAATGTCTCACTCTTTACTCTAAGCTCTTACAGCTCCACAAACCTGACTCAGTTTGACCTGGAGGAGGGTCTCATCCTGCTTCTGTTTCTCAGGTATTATCTCTCTCCATGGCAAATGTTCCACAGTGTGTTTTTAACCATATTTCACCTCCAGTTACATACTGGGCTAACCAGCTGTGTGGGGACTCTGTGGTGACTATACTGGGCTAACCAGCTGTGTGGGGACTCTGTGGGGACTAATGCCCAGAACATGTTTTTGTCCCGTTCAAAAAAGAAAAAAAAAGAAAAACACACAACTTTTCTGGTGGAGGGTCAGTCACCTGTTTGTCTACATGGAGATGTCATTGTCTAGATTATTCCATGATTCCATGTAAAGATGATCTATCTCAAGGGAAACAACTCTAGACGACATTATAGGTCAGATCTGTGGAGAGGCGCCCTATTCACAGACAGTGGCTGTATTTTGAGCTGTCCATAATGGATAAATGCTACACAGATGTCTTAATGTCATACCATGGAACATTCCAGACAAAGCAATAACATCTCCATGGATACAAGCAGGTGACGGACCCTCCAAAGGCTTAGTAAAGCTGTTCCCTTTAAATCCAAATGAATGTGATCAGTATTTGTTTGTCACTGTGTGCTGTCTGTTTTTATTGTGCTCTGGACCACGTGTGTCTGAGATAAAGATCTGACGATGATAGAAGTTGGTTGGCACATACTGAAGCTGAGCTGCTCTTCCTGGAAGCTGCAAAACATTTTCTTTTTTTTTTTCACAATGTCTATGCAAAGAATGAATGGGAAATTTCCATAACCAAGTGGTGGGCGGTCGCTATGTAAGAAACATGTTCTCCAGCTCCGCCAAAGCTGAGCGGCCTTTTTATACCTTTAACCTGTGCAACTGTTCTGGTGGAGGGTCCGCTACCTACTTGTCTCCATGGAGACGTTATTGCTTTGCCTGGAATATTCCATGGTATGACATTAAACATATTCATCTAGCATTTATTCATGAGTTTCAATTGCTCAAAAATACAGTAAGCCTCTCCACAGATCTGAGCTGTAATGTAGCGCAGTGCTGTAACCTGCTGGTCTCCCTCATGATGGAGGATGGTTTACTCAATGCTGTGGAACATTCCAGACATAGTAACATTATTTCCATGGAGACAAGCATCTGACAAACCCTTCGCTAGAAATATTACGCAGTGCACCTGTAAATTTTAGAAATGTGCGCAGCTCAAATAACGATAATATTCTGAAAAGTGGAACTATCCGTACCCTCATTCGAAAGAAATAAGAAAATACCATTCTGTGTTCTGACATTTATTAAAAACGTTTGTTCATTTTTACATGGACTCAAATGCGTTACATCATTTGGCAGTCTGGTTTTCCTCGTTTATTCCTCTCTCTCTCCAAAGCTGGTGGGGCACTGTGCTAATACTGAGCCCACTCCAGTGTCAGAGAAAACATCCGTAACAGTTTTCTGGCATTTGCCTTTTAAAAACCGAACTTCAAAAAGACACCAGAGCGGAGGTACTGGCACTCTACAAAAACAATTACTTCTACACACAGTAAAATGACTTTTTTTTGTCTTATCTAAGTCTGTGCCATCAGTGTCTGCAAAGAACACAACTGAAACATGTTTAAATATTTGCCTATAACTAAATGTCGAAGCAAAAAGTCAAAATTGCTAAAAACACAATCAATATTAATACATATTTAAGTCATTTCACATGTGCTTAATTTTTTTTGCAGTACATGCCCCCACAGCCTTGTTACCACACACACTTTTCGGTACAGTAGAAAAATATAGTGATCACTACTTAATATATTCCATTAAATCCATATATATCTTTTTAATACAAAAAATAACTGCTATGTGAGCGAGCAATTAAGACAAGCACACAATTAGAAGCCTACAGCCTAGAGTTTGCCACATTCACTTTAGGCTACAGACTGGAATATATTGACCACAAAAATATCATCGTGTGCCATGGTGAACACTGGAGCAGCAGTCGTGGTTTGGACACAAGCGGTTTACAGAAGAGAGGAGCCGGCTTCACACGCGCGCCGCTCCGGTCAAGTCCCCACACTGAACAATGACACCGGTGAAACATATGAGCCTGGTGAAAACCTATGAGCCTGCCTGGTAAAAGGTTTGCCAAAGTGCGTCATGCGTCACGAGGATGGACCTGTCCTAATGGCGCGTTTAGAGGGGGCCCAAGTGACAGTTTCCATGGAGACGAGGCTCCGGGTCTCGATTTTGGGAGAACAGCTGTTCGCATGGAGCGTGACTGTGGCTGTTGCATAGACATTACACAGAAAAGTACAGAGGCAGAGACCGGAGGGCACCTGTGAGAAAGCGGCTCCTGAACGGTTTCTGAGCGGTTCAGGGCACATCCACATGCGGCTCTACACGTGCAGCACGGCCGAGTGGAGCAGATTGTTCCTGTACTCCTCCAACCAGTTTCTCAGCTCGGAAATGCGGTATCCCTCCGGGCCCCTGCCACCCTGGTACACCACCTGCTCGTCCCTCACGATATAAAGTCTCTCGAAGTAGGCTCCGTACGCCGCGTTGGACGAGTTGTCCATGTTATCCACCACGATGTTACTGCCGGGCACCTCAGACAGCATCATCTGCGCCGCTCGCAGCCGGTCCTCCAGGCACCGGTGCTTGGGGATCTGGTACGGTGCGTCCGTGCTCACCCAGCCGTCGGACGGGTGAGCCTCCTCGATATACACCACCAGAAAGTCCGCAATGTCCGCGTACTGGCGCACGATCTTCTGGAAGGCAGCCAGCCGCATCATGAACGGTGGTCAGGAGCAGCTGCCGAAGTTAAGGATAAGCGGTCTCTTCCCTTTCATACAGTCCAGCAGCCGCACCGGCCTCCGCTCATGCACCAGCACCACTTCGGTGTTCGGCGCAGTTCGCCCAAGGTGCGCGGATTTCAGAAAGTCCAGTTTCTGTCCGTACCAAACCGCCCGCAGCGACTCCACCGTAAACATCTTATTCTCATCCGACACGCACACGGGCGGGTCATCGGCGCCGTCCTGCCCCTGGCCCATCTTCAGCAGCATTTTCCTCCGGATGCACAGGAAGTCCAGCAGCCACAGCATCACCGCGGCCAGCAGAAAGCGCGGCAGCAGCATCAGGCACAGCGCCGCGTGCTTCAGCGCTCGCGCCATTTGGATCCCACCGGAGATCTGGACCCCACCAGAGATGTGGACCCCCCCGGAGTCATGCATCATCCCGAGGAGGCGCGCGGAGCCGTGTCAAGCGGACATGCGCTGCAGGGGACACTTGTCACTTCTCTGTTCGAGAAACTCCAGTGTGAGGCTCGGACACTCTTTTTATAGCAGGTACAGCCGCGTCTGAATCATGAAAAAAGGAAAAAGAGGGGAAAAGCAAAAACACGCCTCTGTACCAACACCGCCCCCTCACATGGTGGGGATTACCTCCTGTCAACTCTGCACTGCGACCAAGGAACAGACGTGGACCGGTCCACTGCGAGCTTTGCCCGCGCCGCGTCACACCGCCTCCGGAGCGCGGCTGTGCGGCTTTGTGAATGAGACACAGTGCTAAGAGTTGACACAATGCCTTCACCTCACTCTGCGTCTTATACTGCAGCGGCACTAGGCGGCGGTGTACCCACGCAGCCCGCATGACTCACGGCTCAGACCGGCACAGATCAGAGCGTGCGGCCGTGAACTCTGGAGAGAGGACGTGAGACACCGGCGCTCCGAGAACCAGAGCTGCCATAAGAGCAGAGGGCCATGGACAGAGAGCAGCCTTCACTGTCTCTGCACTAGAACACAGACCCCGTCCCCTCATCAGTGACCTCTTCACTTCAGAAGGTCACTCTTTCACACAAACATTTTCAATTAAATACATTCTAATAATAATTTCAACACGGTCCACATGGTGAAATCCTTCAGTGAATAAAAGATACACGTGTAGAAGTCATTCTGACCTTGAACCGTCATCACTGTGTGTTGGTATTGAAACAGCAGTCCCTTCTTCTGATGTCAAAACACTGTCCTGCTTGTCCCTATAGCTCCAGAGTCACATCTCAGAGCATTTTCAGTCAGCCTAATGTTACTGGAGATTTGAAGATAGTGTTTGTTTTAAAAGTATCTGATCGACATATATAAATATGTTTATAACCCAGCAGCTTATCTGCTCTGGTTATCTGCCCCATGGTCCTTTTGATAAGGCTCCTTTTTCATATTCTGAAATGCTATAGACATTTGGAACACACAGATAATCTTATTTTGGTTATTTATTTATTTAATTAGTTCAAATTAAAGCAGTATGTATATCAGTATGTATCATTTTTTGTTAAAAAAAACTACAATAAAAGTATGCTTTTTCATTATGAAAATAAAGAAAAAAAAACATAGAAAAACATGCAAATTTGGGCTTCCATCTCCACAGACCTTATTTGGCAAGGAGGGTCTGTTATCATTTATGAGCTGAAAACAATAATTGAAAATAGGACATTTTACAAGTAAAATATTTGAAGCAGGAGTGTAAAATGAACTGTGGTCTTTCAAAGGTTTTTGGCACGTTTCAAACATTACAAGTTCTTCCAGTGAAAATGTGAGTTCTGTGAAGTTGTAAACACAGATTAGAATTAAGTTGTTTGTGCATAAAACAGATTACTTCCAATAGAGTCCTACTCAGAAATCAGGCTGCTCCAGAGCTCATGTGAGGGGCTGAAACAAGTCAAAGACTGTACTGAAAGAAAACATATGGCTGCAAACTATAGCCAAACACCACTGTTACTAATTAGAAGAGTGAATATGATTTTTATACTGCTTTTGGAGACTTGAAAATGCATTATTCATTCACTGTTGATGGTAAGATACAAATGCCATAGCTGCCCTGGGACAGGCTGACAGAAGGAAGGCTGCCATTGGCTCTCCGGATATAAATACAGCATCCAAAGTACTTGGTAAATGGCAATTGGTCACAGCTTTATGGAGCTTTTCCACCTCTGCGGCACTCAAAGTTCTTCACATGTGTTCACACATACACTCCTACACCAGTGTATGTAGACACTAGGGGTGGGTGGGGTCAGTGTCTGCATACACCAGTGTATGTAGACACTAGGGGTGGGTGGGGTCTGTGTCTGCATACACCAGTGTATGTAAACACTAGGGGTGGGTGGGGTCAGTGTCTGCATACACCAGTGTATGTAGACACTAGGGGTGGGTGGGGTCAGTGTCTGCATACACCAGTGTATATAAACACTAGGGGTGGGTGGGGTCAGTGTCTGGATACACCAGTGTATGTAGACACTAGGGGTGGGTGGGGTCAGTGTCTGCATACACCAGTGTATGTAGACACTAGGGGTGGGTGGGGTCTGTGTCTGCATACACCAGTGTATGTAGACACTAGGGGTGGGTGGGGTCAGTGTCTGCATACACCAGTGTATATAAACACTAGGGGTGGGTGGGGTCAGTGTCTTCATACACCAGTGTATGTAGACACTAGGGGTGGGTGGGGTCAGTGTCTGCATACACCAGTGTATGTAGACACTAGGGGTGGGTGGGGTCAGTGTCTTGCACAAGGACATAATGACAACACGAGTTTTGGGAGTGGACAAATACTCGTCCTCTGATCTGATTTGGCTTGACATAAAACACCACTGGCTGAGTTGTCAGATCCACTGGAAAACTGGTTGGTGGTGTTAGTCCGGCTCCCACAGATGAATGCTGCTATTGTGTCCTTTGGCAAGACACTTAACCCACCTCGCCCCCAGTGTGTGCATACACTGGGGTGTGAATGCGTGAATGGTTCTTTGATGTAAAGCGCTGCCATTTAACCATTTAAAAGAAGAAGTTCTAACACATATTCACACCCAACCTGAAAAAACTGAAGCTCTCAAAATGTCCACATGATTTAATTTCAACACATTTTGATAAAATGACACCCGTGCGTCCCAGACTTCATCAGGGCAGAATTACACTATCTCTTCATGTCCTTAAACAGCTCCAACATGGCCTGAAGGTGCACATAAAATTGTACTATTCCCTACATGTCCTCAAGTAAAGTCTGTACCCACCTCCATAAAAAACTGTAGTTCATATTACACTTTACAGTTTACACAAAGTACATCAGTATTAGTATTGTACGGATATCTCAGTATTTGCCATTACTTGGTATCTGAAAAATCACTTGTGCTGCCCATCACTATTTAAGAGTTTAACCTAGAGAAGGCCTGGACAATTAGGTTTTCCTTGGGGCCGCATGAAAAACAGAAAATATTATGGAGAGCGGGGCCATAAAGCTTAAATCAAATCTGCGTAATATGAATTGTATTTCATTATAAAAGCCAGTAAGTAGCAGTGTTTTGACAAGCTGGTCAGACTGGTAAGAGTTTATGTGATGACTAAGCAATGAAAAAGTGAGGGTGCCTTATAAAAAATGTAATAAAAAAACAATGCAGCTTTAGTCCATGCATGAGGTGAAATGATAAAATATGTTTACTTTGTAATTCCACCTGAGCTTAAACGGGCCAGTCGGTGTCAACCAAAGGGCTGTATGTGGCCTGGAGCTGGAGAATACCCAGATCTGACCTACAACCTCTTTAGTGCTGGTTCAGACTGTTCACTGATGTAGCCCTAGTTTTGTCTTCATTTATTTTTAGTTTGGTTCTAATTCTTGTCCTGGTTTATTCTGGGTTTATTCCTCTTTTAGTCCTGGTTTACTCTTGATTTAGTGTCAGTTTATTTCTGGTTTATTCGGGTCAAGTACATATTTAATCCTGGTTTAGTCCTAGTTTAGATCAGGTTCATTTGAGTCCAGCTGGTTCTTGGAAGGCTTTGGTGCTGCAGAGCTCAAGTTGTTACAAGCAAAACATGTGACTGAAACAGGTTTTGAGTCTACGCCAGGGTTGTTCTCTGGGTAAATACTGTGAATTACATATGTGGATAAGGACATGTACAGTTATATATGAACCTGGGCTAAGGACACACAAGTGGGTTAAAAGCTCTGGAAAGCACAGAGCACAGAAAGGGTCCAAATTTAAACATGCCTGACTGCATAAAGGTGTGGGTGAGAAGTGAGTGTGACGTCACCCATAGCATTTGGTTCCAGTCCAGTGAAGCTCAGCGAGGCCTGTAGTTATAGTGACAAATTTGGAGCCAAGTTTCATATTGGGAATTCCGCAAGTATCATAGCAACCAAAGAGTCAGTCCGGAGTGACGCTGTTGAAGGTAATGCCCATTACTGCCCTCGCCGCTGGTTTGGCAGAGAGTGGGTGCTTAGCAACGCTGTCAATCAAATGTGTTGCCAGTGCTCGTGGGAGAAACCTCAGGGAAAGGAGGCACCTGATTAGTCTGAGATGAATATTCATATCTTGGTTTATGGACCAAATATCAAAATTAAAACACCAGGATCATGTAGAGCATCATGTAAAGCTGATACTAATATTTTAAGAGTAAAATGATGAGGTGCACTGCAGTAGTTACAAAGAGGTGACAACTTTTCAGTACAAAGTGAATTGGAGCCAGAATCAACCAAGCATAACTTCTTATTTGGAATGCAGCAGGTTAACTTTGTCCGTTTATATACAGTCTATGACCCTGACCAAGCCTAGCTCGAGATTTAGAGTTGAGCGGCCATGGGGTATTAGCAGCTAAGACCCTACAGAACTCCACAGCCATTGGATGAATAATTAAATCAAATGGAAAGGTCAAACCTGGGTGAAGTCTCCCATGTCCACAAACCCGTTTCACCACTTTATCTTCTCAGACGCTAATACCTGTAGCATGTCTCTGTTGTTTACATGCGTTTAGGACACACTCAGTACCAGGGTGGTTCTATTGGCATGAATTTGTTTTTCCCAGAATAATTAGGCCTTCTGAGATCGGCTCACGTTCAGCCTCCTTTGACCCAGTGTTAGAAAGGGTCAAGCGCACAGGAATATCACGTCTGCTAAGCGTATTAACTCAAGTAAGAAACGTGTTAACATCCGCACACACAGGTTTATGTGGAGAGGGCATCCGGGCCCTCTGCGCAATCACGCTCTGCTAAAGACCATCTAAGCATGATGGGTAAGGAGCTTGGACCCAAGCTACTTTACGTGTTACTTGGTTTCCTAGACAGTGTAGCCTGGTCAGCTCCAATCTCCTTTCACTGGTGCAGGAATTATTATCCAGGAAAGAATAGAACTGACACAGACTAAATGAGTGAGGCAGTCTGGAGATCCTAGAGAGCTCCACACATGCAGCACATGCAGGAGATGAAATTGTTTGCCTGGAATGTTTCAGTGCATGACATTAAACTTGTCTATCTCCAAGCCAAGTTACAGGTCAGATCAGTGGAGATGTGAGCCTGCTCACTAAGAAAATAAAGTAAAAATAAGAAAATGTAATGATATAAATCACAACAGATATGTCCAATATCCTACTGCGGAACATTCCAAATGAAGCAATAATATCTCCATGGAAACAAGAAAGTATCTTCCACCAGAAAAGTTACACTTCACGTCCTTGTTGATCTTGTTTTGAGCCCACCTCAGTTGGTTAAATTCTGTTCTAGTCCAGTCCAAGATTAGTTCAGAATTTAGTCCCAGTTTAGTCCTAATTTTGAGGTGGTCTATGTGCAAGTGTGAACACATCCTATATGTTATATTATATAGTATATTGTTTATTTATATACTAACCCTAACCCTGGTATAACCCTGGTTTAGTCGTGGTCTAGTCCTGGTTTAGTCCTGGTATAGCCCTGGTTTAGCCCTGGTTTAGTCCTGGTATAACCCTGGTTTAGCCCTGGTTTAGTCCTGGTTTAGTCCTGGTTTAGTCCTGGTATAACCCTGGTTTAGTCCTGGTTTAGCCCTGGTTTAGTCCTGGTTTAGTCCTGGTATAGCCCTGGTTTAGCCCTGGTTTAGTCCTGGTATAGCCCTGGTTTAGTCCTGGTATAGCCCTGGTTTAGTCCTGGTTTAGTCCTGGTTTAGTCCTGGTATAGCCCTGGTTTAGTCCTGGTATAGCCCTGGTTTAGTCCTGGTTTAGTCCTGGTTTAGTCCTGGTATAGCCCTGGTTTAGTCCTGGTTTAGCCCTGGTTTAGTCCTGGTATAGCCCTGGTTTAGTCCTGGTATAGCCCTGGTTTAGTCCTGGTTTAGTCCTGGTTTAGTCGTGGTCTAGTCCTGGTTTAGCCCTGGTTTAGTCCTGGTTTAGCCCTGGTTTAGCCCTGGTTTAGTCCTGGTATAGCCCTGGTTTAGCCCTGGTTTAGTCCTGGTATAGCCCTGGTTTAGTCCTGGTATAGCCCTGGTTTAGCCCTGGTTTAGTCCTGGTATAGCCCTGGTTTAGCCCTGGTTTAGTCCTGGTATAGCCCTGGTTTAGTCCTGGTATAGCCCTGGTTTAGCCCTGGTTTAGTCCTGGTATAGCCCTGGTTTAGTCCTGGTTTAGTCCTGGTATAGCCCTGGTTTAGCCCTGGTTTAGTCCTGGTATAGTCCTGGTATAACCCTGGTTTAGTCCTGGTATAGCCCTGGTTTAGCCCTGGTTTAGTCCTGGTATAGCCCTGGTTTAGTCCTGGTATAGCCCTGGTTTAGCCCTGGTTTAGTCCTGGTATAGCCCTGGTTTAGTCCTGGTATAACCCTGGTTTAGTCCTGGTTTAGTCCTGGTATAGCCCTGGTTTAGTCCTGGTATAGCCCTGGTTTAGCCCTGGTTTAGTCCTGGTATAGCCCTGGTTTAGTCCTGGTATAGCCCTGGTTTAGTACTGGTATAGCCCTGGTTTAGTCCTGGTTTAGTCCTGGTATAGCCCTGGTTTAGCCCTGGTTTAGTCCTGGTATAGCCCTGGTTTAGTCCTGGTATAGTCCTGGTTTAGCCCTGGTTTAGTCCTGGTATAGCCCTGGTTTAGTCCTGGTTTAGTCCTGGTATAGCCCTGGTTTAGCCCTGGTTTAGTCCTGGTATAGTCCTGGTATAACCCTGGTTTAGTCCTGGTTTAGTCGTGGTATAGCCCTGGTTTAGCCCTGGTTTAGTCCTGGTATAGCCCTGGTTTAGTCCTGGTATAGCCCTGGTTTAGCCCTGGTTTAGTCCTGGTATAGCCCTGGTTTAGTCCTGGTATAACCCTGGTTTAGTCCTGGTATAGCCCTGGTTTAGTCCTGGTATAGCCCTGGTTTAGTCCTGGTATAGCCCTGGTTTAGCCCTGGTTTAGTCCTGGTATAGCCCTGGTTTAGTCCTGGTATAGCCCTGGTTTAGCCCTGGTTTAGTCCTGGTATAGCCCTGGTTTAGTCCTGGTATAGCCCTGGTTTAGTCCTGGTATAGCCCTGGTTTAGTCCTGGTTTAGTCCTGGTATAGCCCTGGTTTAGCCCTGGTTTAGTCCTGGTATAGTCCTGGTATAACCCTGGTTTAGTCCTGGTATAGCCCTGGTTTAGTCCTGGTATAGCCCTGGTTTAGCCCTGGTTTAGTCCTGGTATAACCCTGGTTTAGCCCTGGTTTAGTCCTGGTATAGCCCTGGTTTAGTCCTGGTATAGCCCTGGTTTAGCCCTGGTTTAGTCCTGGTATAGCCCTGGTTTAGTCCTGGTATAGCCCTGGTTTAGTACTGGTATAGCCCTGGTTTAGTCCTGGTTTAGTCCTGGTAGAGCCCTGGTTTAGCCCTGGTTTAGTCCTGGTATAGCCCTGGTTTAGTCCTGGTATAGTCCTGGTTTAGCCCTGGTTTAGTCCTGGTATAGCCCTGGTTTAGTCCTGGTATAGCCCTGGTTTAGTACTGGTATAGCCCTGGTTTAGTCCTGGTTTAGTCCTGGTATAGCCCTGGTTTAGTCCTGGTATAGCCCTGGTTTAGTCCTGGTTTAGTCCTGGTTTAGCCCTGGTTTAGTCCTGGTATAGCCCTGGTTTAGCCCTGGTTTAGTCCTGGTTTAGCCCTGGTTTAGTCGTGGTCTAGTCCTGGTTTAGCCCTGGTTTAGCCCTGGTTTAGTCGTGGTCTAGTCCTGGTTTAGCCCTGGTTTAGCCCTGGTTTAGTCTTTACTCTTATCATATTCTGGAGTAGTTTGACCTTATCATAGATTTGGTTTAGGGATCCGCCGATTAGATGCTGTTTGTTGCTGGATCGGGAATCGGTTTCCAAATATGGGTGCAGCCAATATAAATAACTGATAAGACTCTTTATTGTCCGTAGTTGGCCCAGAACATTTCTTAATGTTAAATGCTTGTGTATACAAAGATGTTCTGTGATTACTTGGGGAATAAATAACAGTTACATAACACAGCATCAGAACTGAAAAAACTGGATCAGCTTTAACCCTAGTTTGGGTTAAAGCTAAACCTGGATTAGTCTGTTACAATTAATAATAATAATAATAATAATGCATCAGTTTTATACAGCGCTTTTCTGGACACTCAAAGACGCTTTACAGAGCATTATTCATTCACTCCAGACCCGGTGGTGGTAAACTACTATTGTAGCCACAGCTGCCTTGGGACAGACTGACGGAAGCGAGGCTCCAATCTGCGCCATCAGCCCCTCCGACCACCACCACCATTCACGCACACACCACTTTCATTCTAGGCAATGTGGGTGAAGTGTCTTGCCTAAGGACACTACGACAGTTTTTTGCAACTGGTGCCCCCCTGTGGCACCTGGAATTCCTTGTGGTCTCCCATCCCAGTACTAACCAGGCCCGGCCCTGCTTAGCTTCTGAGATCTGACGGGTTCAGGCTTTGACGAGCCGGTATAGCCACTATTCCTTGGTTTACACTTGATTTAGACCTAATAAGGTCTCCCTTTAGTCCGGGTTTAGTCTTGGTTTGATCCTTTACACAAACTTCTCAAAATATACAAAAATCTTCATATGACCAAAAGTGCACGAGAAAGGTGAGAGTACTTTTGTAAAACATAACTAACTTTATTATACTAGATTTTACTTTTAAATTGGTCAATTTTGGTTTATTTTTTTTAAATCTGGTGAAGTTTATCATTTCACCTCCAGGTTCAACATGGGGAGCTGATGTGAAACACATACATGTCATTTCATAACAGCAATCATAACATTAACAAGAGCCAAGAGCTCTCTAAATTACACAACAGATATGACTATGCAAATAAAAATAGATGGCAATGTCTTTATTTTATCATGTTATTATATCAGAAAAATATGTCCGTAGCTCGTAAACTTTTATTTATTAGGCGCCTTTCTGGACACTTATGGTCACCTTCCAACAAATGTAGTTAATATGATTAACTGAGGTTCGGGAGCAGGACCACGCCTCAACCGCCCTCGACTCCTCTCCAGCGAATCACAGCTCACTTCTGTCATGCCTTAATTACCCAGAAGCCTATTTACAGCAGCCTAACCCGGCAACTCAGTTCGTTTGGCTGGGGGCACTTTGCTGTAACCAAACACAAACAACGCGTCGCGGGTTGATGACGTCGCGGTTGTGCCACGTCAGGTTTGCTGCCGCAGTCGAGCGAGCTTTTTGAATTGTTTCGCTGTTTTGCTGTATGACAACTTTAAAATCAAAGGTTTAATTGAAAGTGTTTTGAAGATCTAGCATTTTGTCTGGGCATCTGGGAGTTGGGGCGGCATTTCTGGGGGCACCGGCCGACGGCCTGTATAGGTCCGGTACTACGGTGTCGTCGTTTTGCTTACTTGGCTCCAGTGACCAGCTTATTGTTCTGTGTCCAGGGGTGAAAAGGAGAAATTTAGGGTTCCCTGTGCTCGGAAGCGAGATAGGCGTGACAGAGGCATCAAGATGGCAAAATCTGTATCAGAATATAAGGTTGTGTTTAAATTAAAAGATCGGGTAGGTGAGGGCTTTAGGGGCATGAACCCAATCAAAATAGCTGAGGCTTTGAGGAGTGTGAGTGAGGGCGTTCAAGCGCAGGTTGTCCCGAGTGGTGCTTTGTTGGTGTTTTGCACAGGTGGTGAGGAGTTGGCAAAAGCTAAAAAAAAATTATAAAATTTGTGGAAAAAAAGTTGAAGTCTAAAGGAGAGTGTGCATGGTGGAGAAGTGGTTGATGTTAGGTGCTTTAAAGCCCGCGAGGGGGGTAAAATTAACACACCAGTCCTGCTAACATTCAAAGGAAATTTTCTCCCTTCAAGAGTGTTTATTGGCTGTTTGTCATACCAGATTAGAGTGTTTGTTCTTCCCCCCTCAAGATATTTCAAGTGTCAGCGATTTGGACATATGACAGCTGCATGCAGAGGCTGTAGAAGATGTGCTCGGTGTGGAGGGGATCATGATTTCTCTGAATGTAGTGTGTCTTCCTTTAAGTGCTGTAACTGTGGGGGAACTCATATGGCATCTTCTCGAGAATGTAGCATTTTTACAAAGGCTAAGAAAGTTCAGGCAGTTAAAGAGCAGCATAAAATTACCTATGCTGAAGCTGTGAAGAGAGTGGAGGGAGTTACTGGTTCTGGTACAACAGGAGAGTTTGCCTGTGCAAAAACCAACTGCTGTAGTTGAGGGTCAAAATACTCTAGTGATCCAAAGGGAGTCTTTGTTGGCCTTTATTGTGGATGTTATCTATGGAGCCCATGAAAAGAAGTCCAGATCAGACATTATTCAATTTGTGGCTGAGGCTGCTAATAGATTCTTGGGGCCTAAAATGTCATCTCCACAGAACCTTTATCGGTATATGAGAACAGTGCAAGTGAGTCAGCCTGATCCACCATGTAATCTAATAGACATGGATGGCTTTGATGATGATGATGTTTTTACCAAAGGTGTTAATGAGAGTGCTTAACGTAATTTTTATGGTGTGCATTTTGCAATGGAATGCAAGAATTCTAATTGCAAATGGGCAGGAAATGAAAAAGTTTGTTAGGGATTTAAACAGTACTTCCCACCTGGACTTAAATAGTCCTTCCACATAAAAAACTTTTTATCCAATAAAACATTCGTCCATGAACAGCTCGTGAAGCTTAATAAGTAATCCCTCCCTCCACAAACTATCATAAGCCCTTTCAATATCTAAAAAGACTGCTAAAACAGCTTCTTTGTTTATTATTGCTCTTTTAACATCTTTATCCAATACAGCTGCTGAATCCATAGTACTTCTCCCTTTCCGAAAACCTTTTTGATATTTCACGAAATAGCCACTAGTCTCAAGGAAAATTTCAAGCCTCCTGCTGACCATCCTCTCCATCACTTTGCATCGCACTGATGTCAAAGCTATTGGTCTATATGATGACGGGGATGATGGGTCTTTTCCTCGCTTCAAAATAGGGACCACTGTTGCATGTTTCCAAGACTCTGGTAAAGAGCCAAGTTCCCAAATGTTATTGTACAATGCCAATATTTCATATAAAGTATCCTCACCCAGATGTTGCAGCAGCTTATAACTTATCCCGTCTTGCCCTGGGGTTGTATTAGCACCAACCTGAATGGCTTCTTCTAATTCTCTCAAAGAGAAGAACAAATTATATTGACTATTAGGACCCATTCCCCCTTCCAATTTTAATTTATTTTCAATCAAGATTTCCCTTAACCTGAAAATTTCCTGTCCCAAGTGCTTTGTGTGATGTACTTCCTTAAAAACTTTGACACACATATCAGCCTTTTCCTTGTTATTAACAGCCTCACTTTGACCATCAGACAACACCGGCATGGTAGAGTTTGTCGTTTTTCCGAACATACGATGAATTCTCCTCCAGAGCTGCACTGACGGAGTATCTGGCCCCAATGTGCAACAAAACTCTCTCCAACTCTTTTTCCTTTTAGCCTTTATATACTTATATACTGCTCTGCACTTCTTATATTCTAAAACATTTTCTGGGGTGGGAAAATCAAGCACTTTGCGAAAAGCTAATTTCCTTTTTTTCACAGCTTCATCACATTCTTTATTCCACCAAGGAACACTACAACGCTGCACAGGAGTTTTCCTAAGAGGAATTGCATCTGAAGCCGCCCTCATTATCACTTCAGTCAAAGAATCAGTAATCATCAACAGATCCATTACTATTAACCTCTTCTATCCCTACAGAAGCCCGTGCACTGAATTTGCCCCAATCAGCCAAGGAGAAATTAAACCTGTTGTGTCTTTCCTCACTGTCAACAACAAGTGATCTTCCAAAATAGCTCAGGACTGGAAAATGATCACTACCTAGTGGGTCTGGCCCTACTTTCCAGCCTTCCACTCGCGCTAAACATGGTGATGCAAATGTTAAATAAATAAATAAGACATGACCCTTTATATGAGATTGAATCCACCCGAGTTGGTGCACCAGTATTCAAAACCATTAGGTTTCCAATATCTAAAACTTCCTCAAGAATAATACCATTAGAATCCCTTTCAGCACTTCCCCACAGTGGATTGTGTGCATTAAAATCTCCCACCCATATCATAGGAGTCCCCACATGTTTTAAAATGTTCTCAAGTTCTACTAAAATGAATGGTTTACATGGATTATAACATGTATGTTTAAACTTCTGTAATAACCCACTAACCCAAAAAACCGCTGGAGTTCCTTCTTGGTGGTTGGTTGGGAGAACTCAGCAACAGCAACGACTTTGGCATGGACTGGAGCCACTTTTCCCTGCCCCACTACACGGCCGAGGTGTATGGATCGCCTTTCTTAGCAGAGTTTTTGATAGCAGAAAGCAACAGTTTAGTCATCTAGTTACAGCAGAGCAAGATCATTTGTCATTTGACACTTTTACCAACTTGTGGATTTACTTGCTGCTTGAACATTTTCGTATACGGCTCAAATTAGGGAAAACAACACAGACTGGCTGTTATGTGGAAAGACGACTGCTTAAAGAGGATCAGCTCACCTTAAAATGGGTAAGTGATCAAGTGTAGTGGTGATAATGACTGTCATATTGTTGTAAACAGTGTGCGAAATACCCGTCAGTATTTGGGGTCCCTGTTACGGGGCTAACCCCTCTGTGTTCAGAAATGGTCCGTTCAGTACCGTTGTTGTATGCTGTGCTATGACTTGGCTGTTACGATTAACCACAGAGCCAGCAACACATGTCTGAGACCCTTATATATATATACACAAACATGGTGTCAGAAGTACCGGTTCACCTGTCGCCTGCAGCTGTATTCTGAAGCTGGGAGCAGAACTTTGACAGCTCGAAAAAAGTTATTTTTCTCAAGGCGAGTTTTTCGTTGACGCTAGGTAGTGGCTAGGCTAGCAGACACAGACATGGCAACGAGTATTCCGCCTCCCAAGGAAATGCTGAAACGCTTTCATGTTAGTCATATTGGGGGTGAAACATGCTGTAGACAGGCGAAAGACACACTGTACTGGCCCAATATGCAGGGTGAAATAAAAGACTTTGTTAGCCAGTGTTCTGCCTGCAACGAATACTCGCACAGACAGCAGCAGAAAACAATGATGTCGCATGTGCTTCCCACGTGCCCATGGCAGATCCTTAGCATGGATTTGTACAGACAGGCTGGCAAGGACTTTTTGATAATGGTAGACCACTATTCTGACTTCTGGGAAGTAGAGCAGTTACCTGAACTCACAGCAGAAACCACAGTTATCAAGTGCAAAACACAGTTTGCCAGGTACGGCCAACCTGATCGTATAATCACAGACTTTGGGTCCCAGTTTGATAATGAGACATTTAGGAAGTTTGCAAAAGACTGGGGTTTTGAGCATGTCATGTCTTCACCCAGACACGCGAAATCAAATGGAAAAGCTGAATCTGCTGTGAAGATTGTGAAAAACCTGTGTAAGCGTTGCAGCCAGTGCTGGGACAGACCCACGGTTGGCCATACTGCAGTGGAGAAATACACCCACTGAGGATGTACACTGCAGTCCAGCTCAGAGGCTCATGGCTCGTAGGCTCAAAACTCCTCTTCCTGTTTCTGAGGCACTGCTGAAACCATGTGTGGTCACTGATGTGTCGGAGAAATTGAAGGTCAGGCACCAGAGAACTAAGCTCTGGTACGACAAGTCAGCCAGGGATTTACCTGAACTTAACACTGGCCGATCAGCCGATCAGAATGCAGCCTCTGCCTGGAGACAGAACAGGCAGATGGCGAAGAGGGTGTGTCTTCAACAGGTGGGACCTCGCTCATACTTGGTGGATGTTGAAGGGACACTGTACAGGCGCAACCGAGTGGACCTAAGACCAGCGGAGTGGGATGCATCAGAGACACTGGACAATAAGAATTCTGATCAGGACAGTGCTGAGCGAATGATTGGAGATAAGGATCCATACGTACACACTGATGAGCAGGCTGACCAGTCCGGTGCCCAATCCCCAGTACGTACACACTGATGAGCAGGCTGACCAGTCCGGTGCCCAATCCCCAGTACGTACACACTGATGAGCAGGCTGACCAGTCCGGAGTTCTGCGTTCTCACCTGCCGGCCTGCGGCCAGGGCGTCGTGGCACGGCGCTGTTTGCGGTTCCCGTGGTGGAGCTGCGGTTTTGGCAGAGAGGATGGGTCCAGCAGCATGAGGTGTCTATTGCGTGATGGGGCAGGTGTGGGTTCTGCTGCGGTGTGCGCTCCTCCGACGCGGGGGAGAGACGTTTTCCGCTGCCCTTGTCGCGGATTCTCTGTATGTTTTTAAGTGGACTTTGTTTCGTGTTTTCCTCGTGCTGTCCTGGTTGTAAAGCGGTGAATACTTTCTCAGTGTGTTTGTGTGGCGTGTTAGCTGCAGCTGGTTGGAGATGGTTATTGTTGTTGTCTAGTGAAACTTTGGTGATCTTTACAGACGTTTGGATGATATTGATAAAATGCACATTTAAACTCTTTTCTTATAACATGGATTATGCCTGTTTTTGTCATTATGCTCGTATATAATTCGGGATTCTGTTCCATGTGAGTAGCGTTAACAACACGCGACAGTTTCAAGCACTTTCTTATTTTTGGAGCCTTCGGGCCACACCTGTTCATCACCTGGTCAGTGCGCGCTGCCCACTTCTTTCTGGCTTGACCAGTAATGACCGCAGATTCTATAGCTGTAAGAACTGAGAGAGAATGGCTTGCTCCAAGATACGCTAAGTGGATAGCAAAAATCGCCAGTTTAAGTCTGAGTGGACAGAAGAATTCTGTTTTATATTACCAGAGCATGGTAACAAGCCGACGTCTTTGGTATGTTTGCAACTTTTTGGAGAAAATTTAGTTTTCAGAGTACCGTATTTTCTGGACTATAAGCCGCTACTTTTTCCCAGGCTTTGAACCATGTGGCTTTTACAAAGGAGCGGCTAATCTGTGGATTTTTCTTCCACCGCCAGGGGCGCTCTAACCGAAATTTCAAAAACAAGATAAATGGAAAATTTATACAAAGAAGAATACGCTACTTTTTATTTAGCAGATATAACACGCACGGCAAATTATTTAACTGGTAATTATTTTCAAGTTTCAAGTTTGTATGATGCAAGTTTTAAGTTGTCATCAATCTTGGTCCAGGAAGGAAACCGCTGTAGAGCCCTGCACCCGCAGGACCCACGGGACCAACACAAAACAGTGCAGCGCAGGACCATGGATGTAATAAGAGCATCTGAAAGAACATTCTGAAACCTTATTGAGGGCGCGGGAGGGAGCGCGACCGCACGACGCAGGAGCGGGACTGAAAATTCTGTTTCAGTCGACGGGTCTCCCTCTCTGTCACCTACGACGGGTCTCCCTCACTGTCACCTACGACGAGTCTCCCTCTCTGTCACCTACGACGAGTCTCCCTCTCTGTCACCTACGACGGGTCTCCCTCACTGTCACCTACGACGAGTCTCCCTCTCTGTCACCTACGACGAGTCTCCCTCGCTGTCACCTACGATGAGTCTCCCTCACTGTCACCTACGACGAGTCTCCCTTGCTGTCACCTACGACGAGTCTCCCTCTCTGTCACCTACGACGGGTCTCCCTCGCTGTCACCTACGATGAGTCTCCCTCATTGTCACCTACGACAAGTCTCCCTCTCTGTCACCTACGACGAGTCTCCCTCGCTGTCACCTACGACGAGTCTCCCTCTCTGTCACCTACGACGAGTCTCCCTCGCTGTCACCTACGATGAGTCTCCCTCACTGTCACCTACGACGAGTCTCCCTTGCTGTCACCTACGACGAGTCTCCCTCTCTGTCACCTACGACGGGTCTCCCTCGCTGTCACCTACGATGAGTCTCCCTCATTGTCACCTACGACAAGTCTCCCTCGCTGTCACCTACGATGAGTCTCCCTCTCTGTCACCTACGACGGGTCTCCCTCGCTGTCACCTACGATGAGTCTCCCTCATTGTCACCTACGACAAGTCTCCCTCGCTGTCACCTACGATGAGTCTCCCTCACTGTCACCTACGACGGGTCTCCCTCGCTGTCACCTACGACGGGTCTCCCTTGCTGTCACCTACGACGAGTCTCCCTCGCTGTCACCTACAATGAGTCTCCCTCGCTGTCACCTACGACGGGTCTCCCTCGCTGTCACCTACGACAGGTCTCACGCACACTAGACCTACGACGGGTCTCCCTCGCTCTGACCTACGATGGATCTCCTTCGCTTTGACCTACGACGGATCTCCTTCACATCAGACCTACGACAGGTCTTGCATACGGATCTCGCATACGACCAATGATGAGTCTCCTTCGCATATGACCTATGATGGGTCTCCTTTGCTTCAACCTACGACGGTCTCCTTTGCTTCAACCTACGATGAGTCTCCCTCGCTGTCACCTACGACGGGTCTCCCTCGCTGTCACCTACGACGGGTCTCCCGCGCACTAGACCTACGACGGGTCTCCCTCGCTCTGACCTACGATGGATTTCCTTCACATCAGACTTACGACAGGTCTTGCATACGGATCTCGCATACGACCAACGATGAGTCGCCTTCGCATAGGACCTATGACGGGTCCTTGAGCGAATCACGTCAGGTCTCCCTCTGGTCCTGCTTCCGTTCCGGTCACTCATCAATGCCTTTTCCAACCTTGGAGTTCTTTCATCTGAGGAAAAGACCCTCGGCCCTCGCACCACTATCGAATTCTCTGCATTACACTCGACTCACTTCAAGCGTCTCTCCTTCCTGAGAAGGTTCAGCGAATCTCCCTGCTACTCTCCAACTTCATTCCAGCAACCTCGCACAGCAAGAGACAGCTCTCCGTGCTTCTTGGTCAGTTCGCTCAGTTGGTTTCAGAGGTTCTACCAGGGAGGTGGTTAGCTTCACCGTGGCCCCTGAGCTCCTCTCTCAGGCCAGCTGTCAGCTTTTCTGCCTTGTTCGGTCTCTAACCAATCACTATCGCAGGTCACTTAAACTCCATGAATGATTCTTTCTCACTTTCAATATCCTCTACCTCTGCATTCACACTATTCGCTCCAGATACCTCTCACCACTCGGTGGACCTGGCCCTTGAATGTATGATCTTCTTAGCCTTCTCGGCTCCTACAAGGCTCAGAATTGGCTTCTTCGTCAAGGTTTTCAACTCGTCCGTCCAACCCAGGCTTTCCGATCTCTCCATACATTCTCCGGATTCAGTCTTCTCATTCTCCACAGGAATAATGGCTCAGTTGGGAAACTCTTTGCCTATCTCTTCCACCTCAACTCATCGCTAAGTCCTTATGAACCTTTCATCAAATATCTCACTTCACGTCGCGCCTCCTATTCCTTCATCCGCTCTTCTCATGGAAATGGCTTCCATGGAAATGGAACCTGGAAGATGGCTTCCAGGTTGTGGTTCACTAGCTCTCCCGGGCCGTCTCCCCAATCATTCTCCATTCACGCCTTCCACATCGGTTCTGCCTTGTCAGCTTCCAAGGCTGGGTTATCCAACCATAAATAAAGATTCTCAATCGCATTGAGCACCTATCACTCTTGTGTTTGAGACGACGTTGATAAGCTCCACCAGCCATTTCCTCTTGCACTCTCTCTAAATTTTGGGGTCCCGTCCTACTGGTCCATGTGAATATTGACCCCCACCCTGAGTCTCAACCCAGCCGACCTGTCTCGTCTCCATACAATAAAAGCTTTTCGCTTCACACATTTGTTGTGGGTGGTCCTTGCTAGTGAACTGTATTTACCTTACCTGTCTCTTCCAGACATAAGACGCCTACAAGGGGGGTCCCGTCCTGCTGGGCCATGTGAAGATTGAGACTGTACCCTCACCCTGAGTCTCAACCCAGCTGACCTGCCTCGTCTCAATACAATAAATGTTTTTTGCTTCACACGTGTTGTGGCGTGGTCCTTGCTAGTGAACTGTATTTAAATGAATTTTAAGTGTTGGCAAAGAACTTTTTTTTTGTACTAAACGCCACTTAACCGATATCAGAATCAGAAAGGTTTTATTGCCACATGAGTGAACAGGTTCACAACATTAGAAAATTGCTGCGGTACTTGGAGCGGAATGTAGACAAATACTAAACATGCAACAAATAAAATAGAATAAAATAAAGTAGAAAACAAACTATAATATAACACAAAATTTTTATATTTACAAGATAATATAGGAATATAATATAAAACTATGATTAAATAATTACCCTTGGGTACTGTCCCACCAAACCAAGTCATCTGTCATATGCACTTATAAATTTATGTACAATCTATTTTCATGGAGACCAAACCAGACCAAGTTACAGGTCAGATCTGTGGAGAGGTGACCCCAGAATGTCTGTTTTTCTAGGTATTTTTCAGCTATAAAACCAACTGTAATTGAATAAATGTAAAGTAGAGCTGTTTAATGTCACACTGTGGGACATTCCAGGCAAAGCAATGACATCCCCATAGAAACAAACAGTAAGTAAGGTTTATTTTATATAGCGCTTTACACAGACACATGTCCCCAAAGACGCTTTACACAGCATTTACAGAGTATTCTTCATTCACTCCAGACCCGGTGGTGGTAAGCTACTGTTGTAGCCACAGTTGCCCTGGGGCAGACTGACGGAGGCGCGGCTGCCAAGCCAAGCGGCGCCAACGGTCCCTCCGACCACCACCAACACTCACTCACGCAACTTTTACACCTACAGTGCATGTTTTGAGTTGATGGGGGAAACCGGAGCGCCCGGAGGAAACCCATCCAGACACGGGAAGAACATGCAAACTCCACACAGAAAGGCCCGGGTGACCCGGGGATCGAACCCGCAACCTTCTTGCTGTGAGGCATGAGTGCTAGCCACTCAGCCACCGTGCCGCCAAACAGGTCAAATGATGGATCCCCAACCAAAAACTTACAGCGTGCACCTTATTTCTTCATTCAATTCATAACGAGGAATATGTTATGAGTAATTAGCTTCTAAAATAATTTAGTCTCTAACAGCGCTGGTGATGACATTTGCATAGCTCCTCTGATGATTTTGGCTTCCTAAACCTTTGCAGTGCGTAACATATTTTTATTTTCATGCACTCCGGCATGAATACTGGCTGCACATGCCAGGTCAAACCAGGACATCCCAGATTAGAATAAACAGACCGGTCGCAGCCTGCAATAAAACAAGTGGCAAGAATCCAACTCCAGCAGTGACACATGATGCGGAGACGTCACCTGTACACAGACATCCACTCAAAACCAAAAAGAAAGAAAGAAATAATAAATAAATAAAGTATACAAATCTATTAAATCTATTATATTATCTATATATATATATATATATATATATATATATATATATATATATATATATATATATATATATATATAAAATACAAATAAAGAAATAATAAATGAATATATACATAAATAATGAATAAGAAGTACAATAATAAAGACAAAATTACATATGGAAGATAATTTGTTGATTTTTAATTATTTAACTCAAACATATTTTCTTTAGGTTAAGTATATATTTTCAATGTGTGTAAAAGAAAATACAAAAATTCACCTTTTAAATATTCAATGCAGTATTTTCAAGTCCTCAAATTCATCAGTCAAAATTTAGAGT
This sequence comes from Odontamblyopus rebecca, assembly GCA_030686955.1. NCBI lineage: Eukaryota > Metazoa > Chordata > Actinopteri > Gobiiformes > Gobiidae > Odontamblyopus > Odontamblyopus rebecca. The sequence continues at coordinate 34,539,600 of CM060673.1, forward strand.
GTAAATACATGTCAAATTTGATGATACGGCTCAAGTTCATTCTAAAGCTATTCAGCAAAGGTTCATTTCTATCTAGTTTACATAACTTAAAATAATTAAAAACTCAAAAATATGAATTCTTTCAAGTGATGTAAACTATAAACTGCACTCAAAAATATGCTTTAAGACAAATAAACATGCAGTACCTTGAAATCTAATTTTTTTTTGCAGTGTGCCCGTGCCAAGTACACACTCGGACTGCATCATGCCAACTGCAAGTAGTTCAAGGTTGCAATAACAAAGGCCTTTTTCACAACTTCACACTCACAGTAAAGCTAACATCAATTAGCATGCTAACATGCACATCCTTTATAAATAGACGTAGACAATACACAGACTTATTTTAATCCCCAGAGGGGCTTCTGCAACAGATCTGCACTGTGGCAAAACAAAAACTGAAAAAAAAAAAAAAGGTGTGGGCCCTTTAACTTATTTCATTGCATAACTGACCGGTTCCATCCATTTTCTTCCGCTTATCCAGGGCGGATCGGGGAGCAACAGTCTAAGCAGGGAATCCCAGACTTCCTTCACCCCAGACACTTCTCCAGCTCCCCCGGAGGGACCCTGAGGCGTTCCCAGGCCAGCCGAGAGACATAGTCCCTCCAGCATGTTGTGGGTCTTCCCCGGGCCTCCTTCCAGTGGGAAATGCCTGGAACACCTCCCGAGGGAGGCGTCCAGAAGTCCGGAACAGATGCCCTCCCCTCAGCTGCTCCTCTCGATGTGGAGGAGCAGGGGCTCTACCCCAACTCCTCTTGTGTGACTGAGCTCCTCACCCTATCTCTAAGGGAGCGCCCGGCCACTCTGCGGAGGAAACTCATTTCAACCGCTTGTATCCACGATCTCGTCCTTTCGGTCATTACCCAGAGCTCATGACTATAGGTGAGGGAAGGAACATGTCTCCATGGAGACAAGCAACCACCAAACCACCTTATAGCTTATATCTGTGGAGAGGCGACCCCACTCTCAGCATGTTTTTCAAGGAATTGTTTAGAAGCATCTGTGGTCTATAATCTACCCTTTGAGATTTACTTATATTTAAAATTTAATATTAAAACTAAAAAGTACATGTGCACAGAGAGAGAAAATGCTGAACTTTGGCTCAGTTGTCTGTGCATAGTCTTAGTTATTCACAGAAATCTTAACCATAAACCAGGCTAAGAAAACAGCTGGCTTTTTATAGCATGAAATTTGTAATTGTCACTTGCCTGTGCATTCCTCCGTGCATTCCTCCTCTTTCTCACACTGTAGATGTTTGGAGTTTATTACAAATGTGTGGTTCAATTGTTGTGGTTTGAATAAATCATGGCTGGACCGTAGCAGAGGCTGGGATAATGAAAACCATACAGCTCATTTAGTTTTCTGGATCGACGGACTAAAACAAAAATGCTAACACAACTTTCCATCATGTAAAATGTTTTAAACTGTGAATAAATCAACCTGACGTTCAGCACTCGATTTGTTTGTTTACTTTAAAGCAGTGGGTCTGTCCACAAGCCAGTTTTAAATCAGTGTTACATAAGATATATTTTTTTATATTTCTTTTTTGTATATTTCTTTATTTTTATATTTCTTACTAAACCCATTTATTTCAGCCCTGGCATTGCCCATCTCTACTGAACAAAAAGTAAAAGGTAGTTGTTAACTTGAAAACTACCACTACATGACATCACAAGGTGGAACAGAGCATTTTGAGCTTTGGAGATGTCGACAGACTAATAATAAAGAGCAACTCAAACGTGTGAATGAAACAAAACACAACATCAGGTATGTTTTAGGGAGGTAACAATGTTCTAACAACGCTTAAAGGGAGAGTTCAGGATTTTTGACATGAATCTGTATGTCCCCATCAGCAGTGTCGTGTATCAACTCTGACTTACCTCCCAGCAGCATCCGGTGAGCTGAGTTCTTCCCCGGTATCGGTGCTGATGAAAGTAGTCCGGCAAGTTGGCTGGGGTCACGAAAATAAAGCGTTTTTCTTCTTTAAAAAATATGTGTTCAAAAGAGTCATACATTTACATCACAAAACGTGAACCATGAAAAAGTCAGACGTCATAATCGCTTGGTACTATTTTCTCTCCACTCACATCACTGCTGCCAGTCTATGTCGCCAGGTGACAACTGCGTCTGTTTCACTGTGTTTACTGTGACAACACAACTATGACACCAACGATGAAGACACCCACAGTCTCTTTATTTAAGACCAGGCTTAAAACCTTCCTCTTCGGAATAGCTTATGACCAGGTTATTTAGTTGATGTCACTAAGATAAGCTGCTGCAGGAGATAACAAGCTGGGGGAAGTGTGGCAACCTGAGCACTGTCCTCTGTTTCCTCCTATTTTCTCATCAGCATCACTCACTATGTTCTCATCTGTAGTTTGTTCATGGCTATTCACATGTTGTCCCCTGTCCCACTCCCCCTGTGGAGTGGAACTCTTTCAGACGCCTGATGGCAGCTGGACCCCTCTCCTCTTCCTCCTCCCCGGCTCCTCCTCCTTCCCGGCTCCTCCTCCACCTGGGTAGCTGTGGTCATACTGAACTGGCCCACGGGCCTGGACATCTATAGCCTGTCCGTCCATGGGAGTGGATCTCTCCTTCACTGTAGTTCTCCCCGAGGTTTCTTCTTTTTCCCAGGACCCTGGGTTTTTTGGAGTTTTTCCTTGCTGAGAAGGAGGGTCTAAGGACAGGGGATGACTGGACAATGTTTCATTTGCTGCTTTACATGAATGTTGTTTATTCCTGTTTTGATATGTCTGTGTGTATGTTTTACTCATCCATATCCTGTAACGCCCTTAGAGGCAACTGTTGTTGTGATTTTGGGTGCTACAAAAATAAACTGAATTGAACTAAATTGCACCCCTATGAACTAACATCAAGGACCATGTTGTGCACCCTCCTGTGGGCTCACCACCCGCAGAGGGGTTCATGGGGGGGGTCAGGTGCGACGAGTATTGGGCAGCAAACTGCCCCCGCGGCCCAGCCGGATTAAGCAGGAGAAGATGGATGGATGGATGGATGAATTGAATTGAATTTAGCACAGAGGGGAGATATTTATGAATCCGAATATACTGATACCCAAATTCACCAGATGGAGTTAGAACGGGCAAAGAGAGAGAGGAGGGACAGAGTGGGACAAGTAGAAGCTGGATTTTTGTTGTTACAGCCTGGATTAGTCTGCACCATTTTACAGTATATATATTCTTATAGCTTATACAAGTTTATATACTTATCGATGTAGCTCTTACGTTAGCTCTTTTGCGTCGCGGCAGTCAAAAGTCTGAGCACATAAACACTGCCGAACTACTGAAAAAAGTGTTGGATTCGTGCGTAGCTTCACCTGCCGGCAGCGCGCAGTCATATGAACTGGAAAGAAAATAGTACCAAGCGATTATGAGGTCTGACTTTCTCGTGGTTCACGTTTTGTGATGCAAATGTATCACTCTTTTGAACACATATTATTTTGGCTCACCGGACGCTGTTGGGAGATAAGTCAGTGTTGATGCACCACACTGCAGCCGTACAGATTCATGTCAAAAACCTGAACTATCCATAAAGTTCACAAGTTCAATTTCACGTAATATAGGATCTTTAATTCTTAGTGTCCTGTGTAGTACTGTTCCCTCCCCTATTACTATTATTAACCTTTATGGTGACCAACATCAATTAAGCTTCTGTAGTGTTAACCTTAAATGGCTCTCAAAGGTGCATTATAACTTGTTTGGGGGGTTTGTGATCTGCTTTTCTCCATGTTTACTTTGCCATGAATGTTACACAATATGACATTAAATTTTTCTATCTTGCATTTATTCAGTGACATGTGGTTTGGGGTCGACTCTCCACAGATATGACCTGTAATTTGGCCTAAATGCATCACACTACTTGTTCTTTGCCCTAAAATATCCATAACATAAAGGCTGATCATTTCTATCAGCGACTAGACCCGAGAACTCACTGTATTACAAATTCAATCTGTAGTTTTACAATATTCATTTGAGCTGCCCCCATTTGCATTAATATATGATGATATGACTGAATGTTATGATGTATGAAGCTCAGCCATCGTCAAACTACGGAACATTTTCAGCAAAAGCAACAACATCTCCGTACATACGCAGCTGTCGGACGCTCCACTCTCCAGAAAAGTTACACAGTGCAGCTTGAACATCACCCGCTGCGATTAGCGAGCAAAATAAAAGATTGTCCAGCGCTGCCCACATCCTGTTCCAAAAATACAGGCCTGTCCCCTGATTGCGCTGCACCAGGTCGTAGTTACCAAGCAACCATTTCATTGCCCCTCTTCTGCTAATCCACTCAGTCTGCTCTCTGATAGATCTGCATGCACCACCACAAAATCTTTTATTTATTACCTCACTTACCCATGAAAAGTAAGCTACATCGCCAAAGTTGATAAACAAAACGCGATATATATGGAGCAGATCGGTCTCGTGTAGTTCTTTCGAGGTTTTGTGCAAAGATGCCAAAACTAAGCTGGTAAGACGTGCGAGAAGTGCGTCACATGCCCGTTTGATTTGATAGCACGCAGAGATTTGGCGGCCAGAATAAATTTCACAGAAGGCTGGTGTGATTTGAGATGGAATTTTGTATTATCGAAGACGTATTCCAAGATGCGAAGGCTTACAAAAGCTGAGATAAATGGATTTCTCTGGATAATTGTGTTTATTTGAACCAGATTTCAGAAATAAAACAGCGACTGGGCTCGTGCTCTGTAATAAATCCTGTAGCCTAATTGTAAATGTCATGATACGGTCATATTTTAAACATCTGCCACTTGCTTGTCTCCGTGGAGATTCTATTGCTGTGTTGAGAATGTTCGACGGTATGGCATTAAAGCTACCATTAACAAGTTTACTTGTTGTTGTACCAGCCGATGGCATATGTGAAACCTGTTCATCCATCCCCTCACCTGGCCCCACCCCCTTCCTCTCACCTGGCCCCTCCCCTTCGCATCTTCTGGCCCCTCCCCTTCGCCTCGTCTGGCACATAGTATTGGCCAGCAGTGACACACATATCACCCAATATAACGACAGACAGTAGCTTTAAATATGTTCAAGAAATTTACCTTGTTACAAGTCAAATCTGCGGAGAGACAAGCCTGCTCGCATTTCTCCTGGACAGGCCAGACCACAGGCTTTCACATGATTTCATATGTGGTCTCGAACTTTTTCCTGTTTTCCTATTTTTCCGTTGTGACTGAAAAATGTATTAATCAGACAGAGATTTGTTTGTGTGAAAACAAACATGACGGCATGCAAGTAAGCAATGATAAAAAAGAAAAGCACAAAGAACTGAGAAACAGCGTTGCTTTTTGCAGAATGTGAAGAACTAAACTCTTATTTGAGGTTACACCATTTTGTACATATAAATTATGCTCCCATTACATAGTTTTATTAAACATCTGCTTTAAGTATTTATTCTTAAAACCGCAGTATAATTTGCCTCAATGCGAAACCTGCATGTTTTAGTCAAGACAGCGACGCATGAAATAGTTATACTTCATGGTAAAACTCCGCCCATTTTTGGTGAACACTCCCTCCCCCTGGTTTGACTGGGAAAATGACTTTTACAGAGGATCTGCAGCATTATTTTGTCCTCCTCTTCTCTTCTATTTGGGACATTTGTAGGTAAGTCAGCACGGTGACTGTAAGGTAATATTGATTAAAATCCTAATATTCATGTAAATGCAATGTTAGACATATTAGAGTGAGCTACTTTATTGACCACATTGTGTAACTTCTGTACAGTGATGGGACAATGTGTTTGCTGATGTCTGTTTTTCACTGTGAAGCCCATTGGGGAAACTCTTGTTGTGATTCTGGGCTATAGAAATAAAATTGAATTGAATTGAATGTTAAGAGGTCAAGTCAAGGTGAATGTTAACGCATGCAGCAGCTCCCTTACCACTATGCAAAAAACACAAGTGTAAAGAATAACGTATTGAATGCTTGGGCTGTCGTGGTTTAAGAATTTCTCCTGTGATAAATTTACGTGCCTTGTGGTGTGTGCGTTATAGCACAGAAGCCCTTAAATAATACATGTACATTGAGGAGGTATTTGAAAAATATCTACATAAAAACCACAGCCTAAGTGTGCATGTGTAGTGTAATGTAGTTTTACAGATAAGTTACAAGGACATATTCTGATTCTTCAGGTAAACCCCGCGCACCTACGGTAAACCCCGACAGACGCACCTGCAGTACCTTTGTACGCACTGTGCATACCTTGAATGTTCCCATTTAATCCAAATGAATATCTCATTTTAGGCTTGGAGGAGTGCCACAGTGATTACTGACCAACCTGTTCACCAAACCTGTTCTTTCTGACACCAGTAGTGATGGACGAAACCGCGGGTCCAGCGCGACGTCTGGCGGGGCGGATAACTCAGTGAGAAGACGTAAAGCAGGTTCAGGTGAGTCGGGTCCCATCTCACCCTCACCTAAAGCATGTTCTGCAGCTCTGATTAACAAACAAGGGCGCAGGACGTTTTCATTTGCATGTATTACCTGCACAAAGAACCAAACTTTAGTCCTATTATCACCAAATGAAAACGAGAGATGAGAATAAGGTGCACAGTGTCCTTTGTGCATGAAGCAGAAAGTACCCAAAAGATTCTAGTGACGGTGTTTGGAGTTTAAAAATGCAGTGGAGCACTTTCTGAATAACCACGACATCACAAGGTGTAACAGAGTGTTTTCTATTTTTGCCCCAATGGGCTTCACAGTGAAAAACATGGAAACATAATCTGACATAGACACATTGTCCCATCCTCAGTCTCTTGATGAAAACACGATCCTTGGTGCCAGAGCAAAAAACCCACCGGCAGGTGCAGGATGGGAAAATTCTCTCCAGACACTGTTGCCAACCAGCTGTCACCATGCGGCACCTTCAGACCTGAGAGCTTTGAGGAACCAGTCACTTTATAGAGAGTTCAGACGGACAGGCAGACGTGTGGGGGACTGGACATCGGCTTATTTGGGTTGAGGGCTTCAACTAGGCAGGTGAGTGGAGAGGGGTAGAGCTAAGGTCTGGTCAGTCTGCTCACGGGAGGAACATCTGGAACCTCTGAAACATTTGAAAGAATTTGAGAGAAGAACTCAGTGTAAATACACAGGGTTTGTGTGAATGAAACAAAACAGGGTCAGGTCTGGGTATGTTTTTGATGGGGAAAATAAATCCAAAAATAGTGTCATATGGGCGTCTTTCAAATACCTGTGATGCAAATAAACTGTCCCAAAAAAAATTGGTTTGATCTAATGTACTTTATGATCTGGCTCCAGCTGCTTTCAAAGTGAAAATAGATTCTCCAGGCAAGATTTAATAGCATAAAAACACCTGTACTTGATTTTATGGAATGCCTTACTTTCGATGGAAGAGACTTTGAACTTTACAGGCCTTTATAGGCACATTATTTTGTGTGCCTATTGACTGTATCAGCTGTAAAACCATAAAAAATCATATCAGGGTTCACAGCTTTCAATTTCCTGTTTAAGGTGCTATTTTGAGGACCTCTGGCAGATTAAAAGATACACTACTATATACTTTTAACATTTTTTTAGAGGCTCCGGGGAAGACCCAGGACACGCTGCACGGACTATGTCTCTGGGCCTGGGAACGTCTTAGGGTCCCTGGAGGAGGTGTCTGGGGTGTGGAAGTCTGGGAGTCCCTGCTTAAGACTACGGCCCCCATGACCCGGCCCTGGATGAGCGGAAGAAAATAGATGGATGTATGGACTTTTTTTTGTCAAGTAAACATTTTAGGTTCTTTTACAATGAAACATCCACATGAGTGCGATCACCTGTCGTATCAACAGAAACAAGAACAAGAGCCAAAATCTGCCAAAAAAGAGTGAACAGAGTTAAACAAATTTAAAGCTGCACTATGTAACTCTTTATTTAGGGTTCGGCCACCTTCTTGTTTCTATGGAGATGTCATTGCTCCAACTGTAATGTTCCAAAGTATGACATTAAACAACTCTACCTTACATTTATTCAATTATGGGTGGAAACCTGTAACTGAATAAAAATACCTCCAAAAACAGGCATTCTGACTGTCAGACCACAGATCTGACCTGTCACTTGGTCTGGTTTGGTCTCCAGGAAGATAGAAAGGTTTAATGCCATATTGTGAAGTTTGATTGACCCTCCCCCAGAAAAGTTGCACAATCCGTTTTAACAATTTTAACATTTCTTTTGCATTCTCACTAATTTGAATTGTTAATTGCTATGACAACGGTCCTAACTTTTCATCACACTGAAACTCATGGATAGACGTTCCTGGCGTTTGTTCCCTCAAACTGTATAAATAAGCTCTGTTGTCATTTCAAAATAATCACCAACGTTAATGTTATTCCTCAAACTAGATATAATGAGATGCAATGAGCGTGATGTGTACCATAAAAACATACAACCCACTTCACTATAAAGGCCAAGTGCAGCTGCTGTTGTCAGTGTAAACACGACTATATAGATATGCAGTAACAACAGAGACGTAAAGGCGCACTGAGTAAATCTTCTGGCATTCCAAAGTATGACATTAAACTTTTCCGTCTCCACAGACACAAAAGGAGACGCCACTAGGTCATTTTACTGGTGAGATCTGTGAGATCTGCAACCCCACTCACTGTAAGAATGCAGGTATTTCAGTGGACCCCAACCTAAACAGTTTCACAGCGTACTTTTAAACAGACAAACAAATGAGTGAGGGACAATGGAGAGTTTGTTGATAAGAACTTAATTTTGATATTAAGGACTCGATACTCAATGATAATAAAATATGGGGTGTTATATCTGTGTAATCCCAAGAATAATACTTGTTCTGATGCAGCTCAAGATCATTCTAACACTACAGGAAAGGTTCATTTCTGTCCTGTGAATGTGACTTTTCGGTATCGATACTTGCTCAAGTGAGTATCTAGTTTTGATTAGTATATATATTTGATACTTTTGACAACCCTAGTTTTCACTCATCCAAGTAGCGTCTTCAGGAGATAAGAGACTGAAGGGAGGAGCTAACCTGAAACGAAACTGAAGAACTAAACTGAAAAAAGGTGCGTCCCGAGTTGTTTACAGTCAGTGTCAATGGAGTTCACAGCGTATAGTAAACAGAGCCAGCAGTAAATCAATCCCAGCTCCATCCAGCCTGAGCAGGATTCCAGTGGTGACAGCAGTGAGCTGATCAGACATGTGCAGATCATATTTACAATTTATGGTGCAGATGGAGACCATTCAGAAGGACAAACGTCACTCACTGCAGATTTACACTGGTGACTTCAGATAACAAAACTCAAATGATTCTTTGTTCAAAAGGCGGCGGCTCAGGGCGTCCTAAACTAGTTTAGATGTTGAGTTTTGGATTTGAAGTGTCCTGCATGAAACATGAATCACTGTTTTGATAAATACCTGAACAGTGTAATGCTGCATTTATTTGGGTCTTTCTGATCTGTATTTAGGTGTAAAGGAGCTCAGTCACCACTGGACTCCAACTCTGCTCTCTCTAAAGTCAGTCTTCTCTGGTGGTTCCCTTTGGCTGGAGAATCAGACCTAGGCTGGTTCAGGCTTGTTCCTGTGGTTTATAAAGAGGCTGTATGTTTGCAAATCAGGGCCAATATGCAGAATTCACCACAAAGGGACTGAGAGGTGCAGAACCATCTCAGCAATGATTGTGGGTGTTTGTACTGTAGGAACCTTTTGCAGTTTCTTTTTAGTAACCTGGCATTTTCATACTTAAAGTGCTGCGGTGACTGTGCTGCTCCGATGTGCAAAGGTAACTAAATACTTGCATAGGGAGGACCTATAGGGCCATTGTTTTGGATTTTGTTTTTGGTGACATGGATTCATAGTGTGAAATGTATGTTAACGCACACTTGGCCTTAACATACTTTGCTTATTGAACATTAGTGCATTGGACATGTAGACACATATGAAAATGTATTTTAAATTAAATAATTTTTTTCCCATAGCTCGAACTTAATCAAATATTAAACCAGCAAGGCGAATGCATATCCATGTTCCCCTGTTCCTAATACTCTATGATGGGCTGAAGGTACCAGGGAACACAGGGCCCACCACCAAGCACTCCAGCTGCCAGTTTAAAGAAGTGAGTTGGCTCTGACTCTGTGTGCATGAGTGGGGGAAGTAGGTTCCTCTGGGGGATTATAGAGTGCTGTTGTGTCCGGGATAAAAAATGAATTCAGCAGTTATTCTGCTTCAGAGTTAGTTTGTGGCTGCACTATGATATTTTTTTAAAAGGGAGTCTAAACACTTTCTAAGGTGTTACGGCCCCAGGCCTCCATTTCTTTGATTTGTGTTGTGTGTGTTTTAATATCTTTGTTTTTTCATGGATTCTTGCTGTGAGAGCTCTGCTCCCTGATTGGTAGAACACTTCCACACCCGGCCCCTCCCACCTCACCTCCAGCCCCTCCCACCTCACCTCCAGCCCTCCCACCTCATCTCCAGCCCCTCCCACCTCACCTCCAGCCTCCTCCCCCTATTTAAGGAGATTCTTCTCACCTGTTCAGTGATGCTGGTCTTCTGTGACTAGCACAGAAGTCCAATAACAGAACCCCACTCGGGTTCAGATCAGGGAGGCCGTTCCTCCCAATCACCCCTCTCCAAGTGTCACTGTCGTTGCCCACGTGGGTGTTGAAGTCCCCAGTAGAACAACGAAGTCCCCGGTTGGTGCACTGTCCAGTGCCCCTCCCAGAGACTCCAAGAAGGCCGGGTACTCTGCACTGCTGTTCGGCCCATAGGCCGACACCACAGTGAGACACCTGTCCCCAACACAAAGGCGCAGGGACGCGACCCTCTCGTTCACCGGGGTAAACTCCAACACACAGCGGCTGAGCTGTGGGGCGATGAGCCCACACCAGCTCGCCGCCGCTCCCCGTGGCCAATGCCAGAGAAATGGAGAGTCCAACCCCTCTCAAGGAGTTGGGTTCCAGAGCCCAAGCTGTGCGTGGAGGTGAGGCTGACTATATCTAGCCGGTAACGCTCAACCTCCCGCACAAGCTCAGGCTCCTTCCCCCCCAGCGAGGTGACATTCCATGTCCCCAGAGCTAGTCTCCATGTCCGGAGATCTGGTTGCCGAGGCCCCCGCCTTCAACTGCCACCCAATCTCTCTGCAACCAGCACCTATGGCTCCTCCCGCGGATGGTGGGTCCAGGGGAGGACGGTCCCACGCCGTCCGTTCGGGCTGTGCCCGGCCGGGCCCCCGTGGGAGAAGGCCCAGCCACCAGGCGCTCGCCATCGAGCACCCACCCCAGGCCTGGCTTTAGGGTGGGGCCCCGATGACGTCAACCCGGTTGACGTAACTGGCCTCTGATTTCATCATTAGGGGCTTCTGAACCGCTCTTCGTCCCCCCGGACCTGTTTGCCTTGGGTGACCCTACCAGGGGCATAAAGCCCCCGACAACATAGCTCCTGGGATCACTCGGGTACTCAAACCCCTCCACCACGTTAAGGTGGCGGTTCGAGGAGGGGATAGTGGAATAGTATTAGTAGTTATTAGTAGTAGTATTAGTATAGTTTTAGGAAAGTATTTTGTATGTACTACATTCAGTTCAGTGTGTGGGTGAGTGACTGGTGGTGGTTTGGAGAGGCCAATGTTGTAAATGTTTCTGCCACGTCTCTGGTTAGTCAGCCTTGAGGCGAGGTACTATGAAGCATCTTTAATCGTCTTTTGCTAATAACCAATTTAAAGTTAGCAGCTACAGACTTTAACCTCATCTAATTTAGATCAGATTTATTGTCATTGTACAAAATACAATGAAACTTTGACAGAGCAAATCTGGAGCAGTAAAAATGAATAAATATAGATACATTCTCCCATCCATACCAAAAAAACATGAAATAAATAAATCTATTATTGCAGAGCCCCTTCAGGCCTTTTATCTGCGCCTGTACTCCTGGAGCATGTCCACTGCTCATGGGTAGAAGCTGCTGTGCAGCCTGTGTGTGTGAGGGAAGTTTGAAGCCTTCCCGAGGGAAGAGTACGGAAGAGGCAGTTTCCAGGGTGTGAGGGGTCCCCCAGGGTGTGAGGGGTCCCCCAGGATGCTGGAGGAGAGTGAGGCCTCCACCCTCTCAGCTGTTCTCACCATCGCTGCAGATCCTTGTTTTCAGCAGCTGTGCAGGCTCCATACCATCATGTGCAGCATGTCGAACGCTTTCAGTGATAGATCAGTAGAAGTTGGTGAGCAGTTTCTGGGAGAGCCCACTGCAGCAAAGTGTTCACAAAAAAAAAGAACATTTGAACTGTTTCACACCACACTGTTGCAAGCAGAGGGTGCAGGGACTGCTCAATCCTGTTCCAGTGCACCAAACTCACTAAAACGGTTTACACTGGAACATTTTATCTACACAGCATCAAAGTCACTGTGCTTTATCATACTTTATTAGTTTATATCCATTTCCTCAAAAATGGACTTTGACACTGGTGAACTTGTTTATGTAATATTATAATGAAAAACAAATATTGCCTGTACTTTGCTTTTGCACAGTGTTCCTAAACCATTGTACATTTGTGTCACTTAATTTCTTTGATTCCTGCTGTGATGTGATCCCACTGAGACAAAAGCGTCCTGCTGTTAGTCAGTAGCAGTCTTGGCTCAGCTCATTGTAGTTCAGAAGCTTTTGGAACCTGTTCAATCAGCTATTACAACTCTTTTGTTATAGGGGGTATTACACTACTATGGGGTATTAACTCCTAGCATGTTTAGATCACCATGTTATTTTTATTGTTTTGAAACTGCTATATTCTCCCCGCAGTATCACAACACATCAGCGTGAATATGCACATCGCATCAGGTTTGTGATGTTGTAGTGTCTTGTTTTGTGTCATGCTTTTGTATGTTTATGGAAACGTGCTGTGTGGCAGCTTGTGGGCTGAGCATTGGACATAATTGTACTGTAATCATAACTTCTTCGAACAGAGCCCTGGAGAAATCACTAAATTACTCAAACATGCATGGATGACATCTAAAACCTCTTCAGGCATGTTTTTGATGAGGGAACAATGTTATAACATGGTAGAACGCTCCAAAAAGTTGATTTATCATAATGCCCCCTCTCCAAAATCAGCTTTGAGGGAGATTTCAATCATCCTGTAATTGTATTCCCCTTCTCGTTTTAGTATTTAGAGTGATTCATGCATGTTTGGGTAATCTTTATTCTCCTGCAATCAAGACTTCATTGCTCCCCAACATTACACCTCCACCCCGCTATAAACGCCTTTCTACTCTTTTTTTTTCTTTATTATGTTGTTTTAGATGATTATTGTTATTTAAAATGAGCAAAATATAACTGGTTATATAGCAGACAACAGCATGTCTTCTTGAAAGGTTCTTTATGCAGTTTTATGTTTGTTTCATTTACATTTATTGCAGTCATCTTGCATATTAAGAGTTCAAAACACTCCCATCCACCTCATGACATCATCAAGTGTTAATCCAGACGTAATCTGACATTTTTAATCCACAGGTACACATTATTTTCAGATGTGCAATGTGGAATAGGAAGTCCAAGTTTTCTCAGATCAATTAAACAAGTTAAAATACCGGTTGCTATAGTAACCGGTAGTTCCAGCGTTTTTAATGTGGCCCCTCTGTCTCTGGACTAATGTGTTTGTATTTTTACAGCTCAGTAAAAGAAAAATGCACTAAAACTGCTTTCCTCCTAACAGGCGTAATAAAAATTAACGGTTCTTTGAATTTCTGCGTGGAGACTAAAGCCGTTCACTGGTGACGTAGTTAACATGTACGTGTGGTACTCCCCTGCTCCCAAAATACTCTTTCATTGCCTCATTAGCTGATCGTTTTCAGATTCGAGAATGTGATGATGTCTTACTCCCAGATGAATGTGAGAGACAGATTTCCCTATTGGTTATTTTGTACTTTGCTGTGAAATATCCAAAAGGTGAATTCAATTCAATTCAATTCAATTCAATTTATTTTTGTAGCACCCAAAATCACAACAACAGTTGCCTCTAAGGGCGTTCCAAGATATGGATGAGTAAAACATACACACAGACATATCAAAACAGGAATAAACAACATTCATGTAAAGCAGCAAATGAAACATGGTCCAGTCATCCCCTGTCCTTAGACCCTCCTTCTCAGCAAGGAAAAACTCCAAAAAACCCAGAGTCCTGGGAAAAAGAAGAAACCTCGGGGAGAACTACAGTGAAGGAGAGATCCACTCCCATGGACGGACAGGCTATAGATGTCCAGGCCCGTGGGCCAGTTCAGTATGACCACAGCTACCCAGGTGGGGAAGGAGCCGGGGAGGAGGAGGAGGAGAGGGGCGAAGAGGAGGAGCCGGGCGAGGAGGAGGAGGAGCCGGGCGAGGAGGAGGAGGAGCCGGGCGAGGAGGAGGAGAGGGGTCCAGCTGCCATCAGGTGTCTGAAAGAGTTCCACTCCACAGGGGGAGTGGGACAGGGGACAACATGTGAATAGCAATGAACAAACTACAGATGAGAACATAGTGAGTGATGCTGATGAGAAAATAGGAGGAAACAGAGGACAGTGCTCAGGTTGCCACACTTCCCCCAGCTTGTTATCTCCTGCAGCAGCTTATCTTAGTGACATCAACTAAGTAACCTGGTCATAAGCTATTCCGAAGAGGAAGGTTTTAAGCCTGGTCTTAAATAAAGAGACTGTGGAGCCTGTTTAACATCAACAGGGAGTTGATTCCATAACACAGGAACTTGGTAACTGAAGGCTCTCCCCCCCACAAATGTTCAACATGATCAACTGGACCCTAGAACTCGCTGTATTATAACACAAATCTGCTTTTTACAATATTCTTTTTACCTGATCCCAGCTGTATTAAATAGTATTGTCCTGTAGACTGAACAATTCTCTTGAAGTGTTTCCCTATCTGCATATTGAACACCATCAATCACTCACACACCACATTCAAACACAGGCATGGCAGGATGAAGTGTCTTGTTTAATGACACAACAATGCGTTTTAATCCCTCTTTGTGTGTAGAACCTCTCAGTCGTCCAGGTAGAATCCATGGCAAATCCATGCTATGGCCTGGAACTATAATATCTGCAGTCTGAACAAGAGTACAGTGCATCAATAAAAAGGAAACAGCTGTTGCTAGATGTATTTTGCCAACCATGTCAGCTCATATAAGTTGTCATATCTGGAAATACAGCGGTTTGTCATGGTTTCAATGGGTTCACTTCCGGCTCCATCAAATCTGACTCCGATTGACTTTACATTGAAAGATTGTAACCCTGTCTCTGCAACTGCTGCAGTGAGCCATTCATTTTGGTCTTAAATGTTCGTATTAACCTGCTCTACATGATCCTGTTTTTTTATTTCACTATTTTGTCTGTAAATAAATTCCTGTTCCTAATATAAAACTTGATCCAAATTTGCTCCTATAGCTGCTCGCCTCATGAGCTTCATTTGACTGGAGCTGAATGCTATTGTTGACATCACACTCCCTTAGCCCACTTCTTTATACAGTCTGGGTTTGTCTCAAGATCAAGTCTGCGTTGGGTGAAAAATTATTATTTTATGTTTATATCAGTTTTTTGCCTGAGTCTCTGTTCCCTCTCATCAGTCGTCCTGTTACACTGTAGATCCATCAAACGGCCAATTATGGTTCACGTCCAGGTCCTATATTACACAAAATTGACTTTTTTGTGCTTTAAGCCTTGTTATAATGTTACCTCATCAAAAACATGCCTGGAGTTGTGCTTTGTATCATTCACACATGTTTGAGTAATTCTTTATGAGTCTGTCTACATCTCCAAAGCTCAAAATGCTCTGTTCCACCTTGTGATGTCATGTAGTGCCAGTTTTCAAGTTAACAGTTACCTTTTGTTCAGTAGAGATTGGCAATTCCAGGGCTGAAATTATCCAAATGATTCTGAAGGTTATGGAGTTTTAAAAACATAGTGGAGCCTTTTATGTCACAAGGTGGAGTGTTTTCTGTTTGAGAGAAGGATAAAAAAAAAAGAGAAAAAACTTGTGTAAATGAAACAAAAACACACTCAGGGTATGTTTCTGATGCGGAAACAACCTTATATTGCCTCCGGAGGTGTGGAGCATCGAACTCTAGACAGGACATGTGCCGTGGCTGTCGGGTGAATGGAGCCGACTGAGGCGCGTTCAGTGAATTGCCAGAATTGTAAGAATAAATATCAAACTAGTCCACTAAAAAACTTTTCATGTAACATATTCAAGGCATAAAACGACTTCTTTCATTTTTAAATATATGATAAATGCATAACATTCACATGACCTCCTGCAGCAGAGCACATCCCTTCACTCAGTGCTGCTCTTTAGTTTGATCCTGATCTGTACAAAAGCACATTCACATGAGGCAGTTTCCAGCACTATCCTAAAGTGTGTTTTCTTACCCTGTCTACAAGGTATGACGAGCACAGGTCATGCACTCACCCTCCCCATGTGTTAATGGTTTAATCCATTTCTGTGTGCAAAGCAGTAAAATCAGAAACATTTTTATGACACAAATGTATCCCATAATATGCACACAGGGGTGTGTGTAGTTGAGAGGGGTGCAGGTGGCCCCTTTTAGAACATAAAAGCTCTAAAAACAAAGCTTTAGTTAGAAAACTGTCTTGTGTGCGAGGGCGAAATCATAAATTGTCAATCAGTGACAGAGCACACTGTATTTTTCATGACCCTTGACTCTGTAAACCTCTGTAAATTGGTTCATTGTCTTTTCTGCTGGAGGGTCTGTGAAATACTTATGTGAGTGGAAATGTTACTGTTCTGTCTGGATTGTTTCAGGTCAGATCTGTGGAGAGGCAACCCCGCTCACAGTCAGAATGCATGTTTTTCCACAGTTACACAGTGCACTTTTAAATGAAGTTGTACATATTTTAGTGCCTCTTCTCTGTGTCTCCCCATGAGCACGGTTCACTCTTGGTCTGGTTTACACAAAGATCACTGGAAGTGTGTGGGAGCCCATGTGTCCTTATACAGACCACAGACAGTGGTGCCAGGTTATGACTTTTCTTGTCACATTTGTACTGTGTAAAAAATTGTTCAGAAATGTTAAATAGAATAGTAGTTAGATTTGTACCTTAGACAAACAATATTGATCCACAAGGGAAATGACACAGCAGCTCACACATCACAATATATTATGACAACAAATGGAGAGAAAAAAAAGAGGAGCTCTTTCACTTCTGTAGGTATTAACTCCTGACATATACACATATTTAAATCACCATGTTGGCTTTTATTGTTATGAAAATGCTGTATTCGCCAAAAACAGTGCTATTTATTTTAGTTTATCTGCTAATGAAACTACTGCACAGTGCATCAGGTTTGTGAAGTTGTAGTTTATTGTTTTGCATCATGCTTTTATATAATTATGGAAAATCGCTGTGTTGGAGCATGTGTGACGTCGTCTTGTGGGCTGAGCCTTGTACGGAATCATACTGCTCACCGTAAGGAGGATTTGAAAGGGCTCAGGAGAAATTACTCAGCCTAAAAGCAATGAAAAACAATTTTATAACATGGTAGAAAGCTCCAAGAAGTTGATTTTGTATAATGCCCCCCTCTTTAGAGGTTGCACTCAATGTGCTGCTCCTTATACTCCTTATGATCTGTGAGAGAAAACATATTCTCCTGAGTGTCGACACTGGTGGAGAGGCTGAGGAGGCTGTTGGTTCTAATGCCACGATGAGCAAAGGACTTTATTTACCTATTTACTTACCAGTAATAAAGAACTAATTAGAAAGTAGCAGTCATTTTTTAAGCAACAGCGCGGTTAGCTGAGTAAGATGTTTAGTTTGGCGGCACGGTGGCTGAGTGGCAACACTCAGGCCTCACAGCAAGAAGGTTGCGGGTTCGATCCCGGTCGCCCGGGCCTTTCTGTGTGGAGTTTGCATGTTCTCCCCGTGTCTGGATGGGTTTCCTCCGGGCACTCCGGTTTCCCCATCAACCCAAAACATGCACTGTAGATGTGAAAGTTGTGTGAGTGAGTGTTGGTGGTGGTCGGAGGGACCGTTGGCGCCGCTTGGCTTGGCAGCCGCTCCGTCAGTCTGCTCCCAGGGCAACTGTGGCTATAACAGTAGCTTACCACCATCGGGTATGGAGTGAATGAAGAATGCTCTGTAAAATGCTGTGTAAAGCACTTTGGGGACATGTGTCTGTGTAAAGCGCTATATAAATAAACCTTACCTTACCTTACCTAGTTACTGTAAGTCTACACACTATGAAGTTTTATGTTGACCATATTATTATGATATTATCATTTAAACATTTGTGTTTCTTGTACTGCTGGACTTTAGTCTCTTTTTATGGGATTTGAATCTTTTAGCTGTGCTCATTTCAAAGAGCCATTCAAGAGATTGGATCTTTTTAATCATGATTATTTATGACAGTGGCCAATCTGAGAACCCATTATATCTGCAAACTAATCACAGAGAGAAATGACCAAGGCCCAGATTTATTTAAAACAGTTCAAAATGAGAGCGAGAGTGTGCAGTCATTGAAAATATGATTAATTTATATTATATTAATAATTAAAAAACAAACTGTTATTATGATGCTAAATATGTTTTTGTGCACACAGCTCTCACTCCTGCTGTGACTGCCTGCTCTATTTCTCTGCTGATTCTTCTGTTGATTCAGTGTTAATTATAGAAAATGCATAAGAAGTAGACAGGAAAAGATTGTTTTAAAATATGAGATCCAGATCCATTTCACATTAGGAACTGTTCATTTTGTGCATTATTTAAAATGTTTTGTACTTTCAGTCACACTGACTTTAATTATAAATCAAACAGACAGTTACTCTTTAAGTTACTCTTACTTGAGT
The DNA here is from genome assembly GCA_030686955.1 of Odontamblyopus rebecca. Classification (NCBI taxonomy): domain Eukaryota; kingdom Metazoa; phylum Chordata; class Actinopteri; order Gobiiformes; family Gobiidae; genus Odontamblyopus; species Odontamblyopus rebecca. The sequence continues at coordinate 34,558,461 of CM060673.1, forward strand.
AGTTTTCCTCCAGACATTTTTACTCTTACTTGAGTATTTTCTAGGGCTACTACTTCTACTTGAGTAATATTATTTTGAGTACAATTGTTGACTACTTTTCCCAAAAATGACATGTGTTATAGTAAAAAGGAAAAATAGAGAAGGGGAGAGAGAGTGCATCCATATTAATAGTGTGAAGTGCTGTGATTGGCTGAAGAAATATTTTTACATGGCCTCTTACAGGGACATCTTATGGTTGAATCGACATTAGCCTTATGGAGACACATTATTCATATTTTATTTATTAAGCCTCATGCCGAGGCTTGACTAAAGGCAGTCGATTGGGACTTTCCTTCAATAACAGGTGAACCTGACTAAACCTGGGCTTTTCAGATCAACACAACAGATGTTTGAGCTCAAGATCTGCATCAGAAACCACAAAGCTGGATCAATATTATAACAGTTTAATAACACTGATACTCACCCTATACTTTTTCAGTCAAGGGCTTGTCTTTTCCTGCAAGTTCCACAGTATGACATTCAACTTCCTGGATTAGTTCAAATACCTTGGACATAGTGTGGAACATTCCAGTCAATCCAATGATATTACCAGACAGGAAGGTGGCGGACTCTTGTCTCTTACTAAGTTTCATATACCTTTACATAAACTATGTATGCATCTTAAATCAAGTCTGTCTAAAATTGGTGTAGAAAGTCAAAGCGAGTGAGCCGTCCTCTCACTGCATCTGCGATCCACCTCTGTTACCATCAAAGACTGTATAAAGAAGTGGAGTAAGGGAGTGTGAAGTCACATTTTACATATTAAGAAAAGAAATATCAATCAATCAATATCAATAATCACTTTGTTTATCCCCAAGCGGCAATTAAAAGGCACAGAGAGAGTGCAGTGTACAGTACAACAATATAAAATTCCACATAATAAATAAGCCTCACACATACATTCATTCAGACATGTGAGCGCATGTTTAAAGTGCTCTGATGTTGCAGAGCTGAGGAAGGGACGGCTTAGCATTCAGGAGCCGGACAACTGCAGGAACAAAGGTACATTTCCTCCTCTGAGTCCTACAGTGAACACAGTCTGCGTCCTGATGCAGCCATTCAGATCTGGAGTGTAAGACATGTGAGGGGCCATGAGAATTTTGAGAGCCGCCCTCACAGCCTGTTGGTCACACAGAGCAGGAATAGGTCTCACTGGTTGACCAATTATTTTAGAACAAACATTAGCCACTCTGATCAACTGAGACCTGTTATGAAACTGACAGAGTAGAACCAGCAAATACATGAAAAATACAGAATGCTCTCAATAAATGGATGGTAAAAGGTCATCATAATGTTTTTACTGACATCAAATGACCTTAACTTCCTCAGAAGATACTGCCTCTGATGGCATTTTTTTAGAAGCTCTTCTGTGTTCACTGAAAATTTTAACAGATCATCAAAAAATGTCCCAAGGTATTTGTACTTGTGTAGTGTCTCTACAGGCCCCGGTACAGGTGACCGATTCTGCCAGCTGTCTCTGCTTGTTAGAAAAAGTCACAATCATGTCCTTGGTTTTACAAATGTTAAGTTCTAGACCAGAGTTCTCACACCATGTCGCGAACTCCAGCAGAGCAGGACTGTGACACAAGGATGGAGCAGAGAGCAGGGACAGCAGGACCGTATCATCCGCAAACTTGACCAAAGGACAGTTTGGCTTAAAAAAACAGTCATGTAGACCAGGGTAATATAAACATTTTAAGACCAAAATGGTGAGCTTGACAAGAACAGTTACGGAGGGATGATGTTTTTCCAATACAAAATGAAATGGAGCCAGATTCGATGGAGCAGGAAGCGTGCGCATGCTAACTTCCTGTTTGGAACGCAGCAGCCAGCAGGTTAGCTACGTCCATCTGTGGCAGTGCTTCTCAATTATTTTCTGACTCGCCCATCCTAGGAAGAAGAATACATTTTGCGCCCCTCCACTCCACAGAACCACTACCAAACGTGGACAAACCGCACCCTTCAGTAGCCGACATACGAGAGCTTAGTTTAGTCACGTCTCCAAAGCGACTCCCGGGACACTCACAGCATGTGTCCGAGCATATGCTGCGCTCACCTGCGTCATGAGGATCCTTTGTCCTCCTCGTCTTTATAGATGAGGTCCGTGTTATAATTTAGGGCACTTGTGTTATTCATCGTGACAGAATCCATGTCTAAAGCTGCAGCAGTATCAGCTCCTGTGCTTGATGGTTTCCTGAAGTAGCATTCACAAAGCGGGAGGATTGTTGGTGATATTCGTCACGTTTTCGCTGAAAAAACTCAAGCAGCTTATCAGTGTGATCGGGGTGTAATGTTTTTAAGCAACACCATATTTTCTTTGGCTTCATGCTGTCTCTGCCAACATTTTCACACACAGTAAACACAGCGGTCTTTCCTTGTTTCCCACCGTCACAGTGATGCCAGGCGCTGCATACATTTTACACACAGTTTGTTCTCTGCACTTCATGTCTCCTGCTCTGTGCTGTATGTGCGTACGCTTGGTGCAAAAAACCCAACACTGTAACAGTAATACTCCCTGTGCACACTCACAATGAGAGCGTCACTGCCAACTACTGTAGTGGATGTGCAATTACACTTTATTCTAGTACTGCAAAAAAAGTTCCCTGATGTCACACGCACCCCCCGGCATCTCAGGCACCCACTATATGGAAACCACTGAGCAATAAACACGAGCACTTCTGAGTAACAGTAGAAGACCTCTGCTGTGAACAGGATCATCTCTCCCTTTTTCTCTTTCATTTACTCACTTTTACAAACACCAAATCACCAATAGCATGTACCACTTGCCTCAGCTAACCTGTACAACTATGGAGAGGTTACCACATGGAGCCTGGAGCCTGATATGTGCTTAGACAAACTTGCTGGCACGTTTTAAGTCTCCAACAATCTTATAAGATGAAACAAAGCCAGGCTGTGAACTCCAGACCTAAAATGTGCTGTGTCATTGGACAAACCTGTAGACGATTACACAGGTGAGGAAATCTGCTCTAATCGTGTAAAAGCTTGATGTCATTTTAGTGCTTGTAATTCCAAGTTTGGCCCAGATGCCACGTTTCGACTGAAGGTAGGATTACTGGAAGTCCGTGGGATTTAAGAACCTCCAAACATGCATTAGACAAACACTGCCGGTCTGATCCAGTCGTCCTCGTAAGGGCCCAGGAAGTCTTGGTTTAGACCTGGTCCAGACTTTGTTTATAATGGAATCTTTGTGGCCTGTAGCTGTGTAACTTATGATGAAGGGTTCGCAAACTGGTGAGGAGGGTCTACGTGATACTTCCTAAGGTGTATAGAATATACACGAGCGACGTTTGCCTCCAAAATCTTTTCCCTCCTGTGGGCTCACCACCTGCAGAGGGGTTCATAGGGGGTCAGGTGCTATGAGGCAGCAAACTGCCCCCGCGACCCAGCTGGACTAAAGGGGAGAAGGTGGATGGATGGTTCCACTGCTTGTCTCCACGGATATATTCTTATTACCTGGAATGCTCCACAGTGTGCTACATGTGTTTTCTTTGGCCAATAATACTTTGCACTGTTACTATGAAGAAGGGTCACCTCTCCACAGATCTGACCTGCAGCTTGGCCTGGCTAGTCTCCATGGAGATAGATATGTTCAGTGCCAGGTTGTGGAGCTTTAAAGGCAAATGATTTCTCCTTAATTTTAAGGATTTTGGAAGGACTTCGCAGCTGATGTAATCAACTTTTTCCAGAGGTGTGAAGCTAACTGAAAGCACTACTCTGTTAGATGCTCTGTTACTCAAATTAGGCTTTAATCTGATCTTTTTTTTTTAAAGGGATAGTTTGGGATTTTTTACATGAATCTTTGTGGCATCTCCATCAGCAGTGTTGTGCACTGAGTCTGCAGCAGCGCAAAGTGATATGAGGTTTGACTTTTTTTCCGTTCACGTTTTGCGACGCAAATGTATCACTCTTTTGAACACATATTGTTTTGGAAGAGAAACGTTTTATTTTAATGACCCCAACCAACTTGCCGGACACTTTCACCAGCACCTAAACTGGGCAAGAACTCGACTCAACGGATGCTGTCGGGAAGTAAGTCAGTGTTGATGCACGACACTGCTGATGGGGACATACAGATTCATGTCAAAAAACCCAATCTATCCCTTTCACACAATTGGACCAGAGAGAGCAGACTGAGCTGGAAGTACGACAGGTGAGCTGATTTGTGCTGTTAAACAAGTCTCTCTCACATAAAATTGCTGTCACAATAGTAGTAGCCAACAGTTTTTCAGTCACTCTTTAAACAACCATGAACATTTTGTATTTGTTCATGAGATTTCCGCTCTTCAAACTTTTTTGGTAATGTGCACATTGTGTCACTATGGTAGCTTCTGAATATTCCACCAAGATGCATGGAGAACACCACCAGGGTGACTTCAATTCAATTACATTTTATTTCTATAGCCCAGAATCACAACAAGAGTTTCCCCAATGGGCTTCACAGGGAAAAACATGGAAACATCATCTGACATAGACATCAGCAAACACATTGTCCCATCCTCAGTCTCTCAATGAACACACGATCCTTGGTGCCAGAGCAGAAAACCCACCGGCAGGTGCAGTATGGGAAAATTCTCTCCAGACACTGTTGCCAACAGCTGTCGCCGTGCGGCACCTTCAGACCTGAGAGCTTTGAGGAACCAGTCACTTTATAGAGAGCAGGATCAGACGGACAGGCAGACGTGTGGGGGACTGGACATCGGCTTATTTGGGTTGAGGGCTTCAACCAGGCAGGTGAGTGGAGAGGGGCAGAGCTAAAGTCTGGTTATGGGAGGACATCTGGAACCTCTGAAACAGCTCCACTCCCCAAGGGGAGCAGAAGAGAAGAAGGGAGAGAGACACTGGTGAACAGCAGTGAACTGATTGACTTGCTGAATTTCTTATTGCTGTAAAAACAGATGACCAATGCAAATCCATAGCAAATCCTTCAAGTCAGAAATGAAACTTTATACCTGACGTCCATGAAAAACATCTCTGTGGAGACAAGCAAGTGGCAGATCCTCCACCAGCAAAGTTATGTAGTGCACTTTTAAATATGCATTTTTTACTGTCCCCAGACAATATGAAGTTTCAGGACATTTGTGTTGGACTTTGAGACTTGAGCTAATATGTACTATAGCTGAGTCGCCCCTGTGTAAATTATAAAGGTTTACTTATGGAAAACACAGGTAAATGTTTACATAGCAATAACATACAGCAACATGTGAGTACCAACCTGGACTGACTTTAACCTTTGCACTGTGGTTTACGCAAGCCTCGTTATGCACAAGGACACTGGGATCACGTTTTATGCAGAATTATACAAATGTTCAATTCCTGTCCTCTATCAGTCAAAGGTTTGGACACACCCTTTCACCTTTTTTTTTTTGGTAATGGTCAGATTTTTCTGTAGCTCTATTCGATTCACTCAAAGAGCTTTACCACAAGCAGCCCATTTACAAAGACCCATTCACACACACATTCATAGACCAGTGTACACAGGTGTGTCCAAACTTTTCACTGGTCACGTACAATGATCGTTTGGTTGACTTTGTTCAATTTGTTTGAATTTGTCCTCTGTGTTTAACCCCATCCTTCAACGCTGCTCGCGGGTTAAACTTGTCAGAAGCCCAGGGCTTAGTTGAGTTTAGATTCATAGTTTTATCCTGCTTTCACTTTCATTGTGAACTTGGTCTGTCCTTGAAAATGGGTTAGTCCTCCACTGGATAGGACCTATAAAAAGAACTGTATGTACCCTGAGCTCTTACTGTTTGAAAGATACTGCAATCCCAAAAAGATATTACAATCACAACTGAGCCTGAGTTGCCAGTGCCAAAACCTGCAGATGGAGGATAGTATATAGACAGGCCTCATGTGAAAGCTCAGAACCTCCAGAATTCCCTGACAGAGCTGCAGATGCTGCACTAGCACTGATTCATGATTGGCTGCAGGTTCTAGGGTTTAGGTAGTGACCATTCAGATCATTGAGATGCATTTTAGGTTTAAATACACTATATTTCAGCTTTGAACCTGGCAACCTGAATGAGAGACTCACAAGGGGCTCATCGCACGATTGTTTATACGTGTCTTTTATTGAGCGCTCTTTAAACCCAACAGGACGGCTCTGATATTCTGCTCTTGACACCTCTTATAAAACCCAAAATAGGACAGAGACGAAAGCGTCTGTTTATACTTCTGTTACCATGGAGACAGCAGCGTTATGCAAGTACCGTTTAAAATTAATTTTCTTCAACTTGAAAGAGCAAAAGACGTCTGAAGAGTGGAGACGAGACAAAATGTTTCATCTATAAACTGAAGCCATAAAGAAGACACATTTTTCTTTTCTTTTTTTTTTTTTTTTACCACAATTACAGTTACCGCAATCAGAGTTGAGTTATTTATTTATTTATTTATTTATTTTTCACCCAGTGAACAATGACGAAAACTCACGAAATTTGGCCACGTGTTAAAGACTCCGGATGTCTAACTTTTGGCTATTTCCATTTTCAATAAATAAATAAAATGGCTCGTCAGCGCCCCCTAACGAGACAAAAATGCATTAGGGAATACGAATGACACCAAAAAAACATTTGCACGTAGAATCATGAAATTTAACACAAAATTCGATCATGACAAGACAAGTAAAAAATATTATTATGGCCACGCCCCCCTGACAAACCAGGGGGCGGCCATCTTGGATTAAAGTTTGCAAAGCTGAAACGCACTCCTCCGAAGGCGTCACCCGAACGGCCTCAGATTTGGTCACATTATCTCCACTGACGTCTCTGAGCAGTGAAGCAACATAAAATGAACACAAGTTTTGATTATTTACAAATTGCTCCTATTTGCTCAAACAAACTCTGATTTTAATGAAATTTGACACAGTTCTTAATCTCTCTGCCCTAAAGTGACTGAATGTGAAAAAATTTAATTTGGTGCATTAACGCCCCCTACAGATTGAAATAAAATGTGACCCCACAAACACGTTCAAAAACTCACCAAACTTTGCCAAAAGTTCAGAAATGATGAGGCATTCGAGAAAATACAGGTTTCATGTGTGGGGATCAAAAAATGGAGATAATACACCACCTCGAATATTAGGCTCCGCCCACTCCTATGGGATCCGTCCCAGCTCAACTTTGCCATAGAGCCACGAATTTCGGTACACACATTCGTCACATGAAGACAAACAAAAAATATTATTATGACCATGTCCCCTGACAAAGGAGAAGGCAGCCATCTTGGATGGAAATCTTCAAAATGCAGAGTTCGCATTTTGGCTTCTCTGAAGGTGCTTCACCCACAGGGCTGAAAATCACCGCACATCATCTAGAGAAGTGCTGAAAATCACCGCACATCATCTAGAGAAGTGCTGAAAATCACCGCACATCATCTAGAGAAGTGCTGAAAATCACCGCACATCATCTAGAGAAGTGCTGAAAATCACCGCACATCATCTAGAGCAGTGCAGCGTCCAAAGTTTGCTCTATTTTTTCAAAACTGTCTTGGTTTACGTGTAGCGAAGCCACAAAATTCAATCCAAATTTAGACAATATTCAGTGTGAAGATTTGCTCCCGTTGGAACAGGCTTAGTCCGATCGTGCTGAAATTTGAGTCACTGATGCTGATCTCGGCCTGAATTTAAAACACTGTAAAACATATGGAAAAAGACACTATAGCGCCCCCTAGACATGAAATGCCAACATTATCAGATTTGTACCAAATTTGGGAATTAAATTCTATGCATGACTACGAGCAAAAAAATACATTTCGGACATGGTGAATTTTTCACTGTTGGCCACCAGGGGCGCAAAGACTCCTCAAAAATCATTTAAAGGTGCACTATGTAATTTTTCTGATGGAGGATGTGTTGGCCTGGGAAATTTGAATCACTAATACATGACCTCTGCCTGAATATAACACACTGTAAAGCATATGAAAAGTGTGGTTGGGGTTTACGGTTATTAGGGTTAGTGTGGGGTGCAGCGTTTGCATGGCGCGATGTGCAGGGCACGCTGTTTGTGGGGCACGCTGTTTGCAGGGTGCAGTGTAGGCGCACGCGAGGACCGATCTTCGCCACTTGTGGCTATATTTTTATTTATTATAGACAATCTTTTGTTTGTTTTCCAGTAACTTTTTGGAGCATCAACCTCCTACTGGTTTCTATTCGATAGTTTCTCTGCTCATAGTAAGAATGTATGTTTTTAAGGTCATAATTAAAGAAATGCAAGTTGAATAGTTTATAATGGAAAATTCCAAGTAGACCAAGTTACGTCCCTTACTCCGTATTTATCCAACCACACCTGACATTATCCGCAGTTGGATCATGAGTCATATGAACGGAGAATACCAAGTTCTGGGTTGATGTGTGATCACAGAGCAGCCATGGGCCCTCACACAGGCCTCGTCAATGAAAAGTACAAATGTATGCTGGCTCCTATGGCTGTGTTTTGTTGCTTGTAGCTTGGGAACAGCAGGCAGCCTCTCTGATATTTGGGGGCACAGTGGGGGTCCATGATCTGAAAGGAGGGAGTGTGCTGTGAAATAGAGATATATAGCACCAAACCGCCTCTGAGCAACACGCACATATAGCGCACAGCTCACATGGGGCATTGTAGTTAGGACAAAAAGGGGGGCAAATTTGGAATCTTGGAATGAGAACAAAATTAATTAATATGCCAAAAAACTCTATTAGATATATACTGTGCTTTAAAAAGTGAAGTGGTGGTGCATGTATTATTGGTGGTACAATGAGATCAGGTACTGGTTTAGTCCTGATTAAGAACTAGTGTGGACCTGATTTCTTCATTTCACACAGGCCTAGTCCTAAATACAGTCAGAGTCTATAAAGGTTCACTATATAACCTTTCCAGTAAGACGTCCACTACCTGCCTGTCTCTATGGAGATGTTATTGCTTTGCCTGGAATGTTTCACAATACACCATTAGAAGAGTTGTTATTGTTCAAAAATACCTCATAAATGTACAGGGTTATCTCTCCGCAGATTTGACCTGTATGTGGGCCTGGTGACCTGACCTACTTGTCTCCACAGAAATACATATGTTTATTGGCATACTGTGGAACATTCTTGGCATCATCACCATGGAGACAACCAGGTGGCGTACAAAGTCAGATAATTCAACTGTAATACAGTTAGTTTTATTTTATAGTCCTAGTTTAAGTCCTAGTCCTAGATTAACTGATTAAAGATCTGGACTAATGGATTCCTGTTTAGTTTAAACTCATGAGCTGAGGTTTTATGACTCAGACAGAGCCGGGATTACTCTAAGTGACTCAGAAAATGTGACATTTTAATGAACAGATGTGTGTAAAATCCCTCAGTCTCCCAGATATAATCCATAGCAAAAGGAGATATTCAATTTGTCAACTGAACAAAAGTTTATTTGGTCGAATACATTTCGCAGCTCATCCAAGCTGCTTCAGTTCTGCTCAGAATGCCTGAAGACACTCTCAACACACAAGTAGGTGCGTTAGTTTCAGAGTAATTTCAGTGTAGTTAGCTCCTCCCTTCAGGTAGATATAAGGCAGTGTCTTCCAGCATTTTGACCAGAACTGAAGAAGCTGTTTGGATGAGCTGAGAAAAGTATTAGAACAAATAAACTTTTGTTCAGGTGACAAATTGAATTTCTCCTTTTGCCATTTTTAACAAACCATTTTGATGATGATGCTTATATACTTGGAAGATATGAATACATAACACTTGTATTGTCCTTTTCAAGATACTCAGCAACACTTTACAAGACAACAGAAAAAATAAGAAAGTTTCTGAAAGGTGCTTTTAAAGAGATGCTTTTTCACAGCTTTTTTAAACTTGGTGAGTGTGGATGTGTTTCTGATGTGTTTGGGCAGGTGGACCTCAGGCCTTTCACGCTCTGTACAACAAATTAATCAAAAGAATAATTGCCGGATGAATCAATCATAATAATTATAATGGTGATTGTTATTAATCGTTCTTGTCCTCGTCTTGATTGAGACATAGTTTAGACCTTTGTCCTTTATTACGCTTTTGTCCTCTTCGGCTTAAGTTTCTTGTTTGAACTAGTTTAGAACATCGGGGTTGGGCATATTGATTAGTCCTTGAATAGACCTAGCCTAATACTCATAAATACTGTAAATACTCATAGTCCTAACCTAATCCTAGTTTAGATCTGAGTTAAACCTACTGAAGTATATTAATGACCTTCCCGACTGCTGCAAAGGTGTTAACTGCAGCTCTATGCAGATGACACTGTCATCCATGTGTCTGCTGAAAACTCCACTCAGGCTTTGCTCCACATCTCCACCTGGTTTGAGCAATCTCATCTAACCTTAAACGTTAAGAAAACTATTGCCATGTGTTTCTCTATTAGAACACAAGCGTTAAACAGCCCTTTTAAAGTTTACATAAATGATGGAATAATTGAAGAAGTCAAAGAGACAAAATATCTAGGAATCATTATTGACAGCAACTTAAAGTTCCAAAGCCAGAATGTGTGAAAAAGATCAAATCAAATTTGAGCTGCTTTTGTTTCATTAGAAGAGAACTGTCTCATCGCTGCTCTGTTATATTTACACACTGTGATATTTTCTCATCTCTCTTGTCTCACTTCATGGTCACAAACCTCAACACTTCAGCCAGTCATATCATTGTACAAGCAGGTGATTAAGGTTTTTGATAAAAAACCCATGAGGTGGCATCATTGTGACATCATCCATAAGCATAATCTTTTTACATTTGAAAATTTTGTAAATTTTAGCACATTGAAACTGTTTTTTAAATGTTTGACAAATCCTGTGTCACCACTGTTGTCTGATTTTGCCGTCAGGCGTCGGGGCTCAGACCTCAGACCAGAGCTTCTGTCAGTGGAGACTGTGTCGTTCCAAAGTCCAGAACCTCCTCTGGACGTCCAGTTTCTCCTCTGCTGGACCCAGACTGTGGAACTCTCTTCCCACTGACCCAAAACAACACGCTGACCCCAACATTTTTAATAGCCAATTGAAATTGTGGCTGAAATCAGGACAGAGCTGTACACATGAAAATGCATCATTTAACATTTTATTGTATGTACTGTGTTATTAACTGTTAATGTTTTATTACTTTGAACCTTTTCTAAAAGCCTCCTGTGGACAGGTGTTGTAAATTAGCACTTGTGCTATAACACTTGAAACAATGCATCTGGTTTGTCCAATGCAATTGTTATGTCCATATCAAATAAATAAATAAATAAAATAAAATAAATAAAATAAGTTTTGTTGTAGTTTAAACTGGCAATCTGGTCTTGATTTTGTTCCTTATTAGACCTGGTTTAGTCCTGATATAGCCCCAGTTTTCCTCATTTATGGCCGCCACACACTACAGGAGAATTTGCCCGATTTAGGCTGCAATTTGCTTCTCCCTGAGTTCCCGGAGGCATGACCCGACTTTGTGTGTTTGTGAGTGATTTTGATGCCGCTGTGCTCCTCGTGTGTGGTGTCAGTGTGACTCTGAGCTGCTCTGTCGGATTGTAACCACCAAACATCAGCAGCGCTCATATGCTGTATATATAAATGGACACCGCGTTCCCATGTCCCAAGTTCTCATGCAGGTCTTCTGGCTCCTACTGACTCTGGCTCCCATTGACTTACATTACACAATGTCCATATTAACCTGCTCTACATGATTCTGGTGGGTTTTTCTCAGTATTTTGTCCATCAAAAAAATCTTATTCATAATACAGAGCCTTGGTCCAAATTTGCTCTTGTAACCGAGTGGTGCTGAACGCTGTGGGTAACGTAACATTCGCTTAGTCTCCTTTTTTAGTCTATGGAAATGCTACGGTAACAGCCATTAAAACAGAGCGTCAGGGGTGGACGGACTGACGGACACAGAGATGCAAGATACAAACTCACGAAATAGCGAAAATAATTATTACTCACCTCTCGAAAAGTTGTACATTTAAACTACAGCATCTCATTACATTACCACAGAATTTGTCCTCCACAAATAATAATTCCCAGTCTACAAAACTGCGCTGTGAGTCCAGTTTGAAGTGTTCTTAAAAAGTAAAAACTTACGTGTGTCTGTTTCCATCCATAGAGCACACAGGTCGAGGTGAAGCTGGACATTACCAATAGCAACTCCACTTCCTGTGGACTTTACCGTCAACTTTCTATGCATTAAAAATCATGTATTATTATTAAACAAATAATAATAAAGTGAGTCGTTTTACTGTTGACGCACGTTTGTTGCATGTTTAAAAAACGTTTAAGACCGAAAAATCCTGTAGTGTGTCGCAGCTTTTAGACCTGATTTAGTTCTAGTCTAGTTCTGCTTTCCTCAAAATGTAACTGTCCTTATCATTGATGGCTTTCCACATGCATTATCTGGGATTTAAATGAGTCCATGCCACCCAGAGCACAGCTGCTTTTTATTTCCCATTCAAAGTAGTTCAAATTGTTATATTTAGCCAAGTCCTATAAAAAAGCTGAAGGCCCCTGCAGAAAAATGGGTCAAAACAACTGTGGCTCGTAAAAAGAGGAGTTAGTGGTGGGCTAATGCACTGACAACAGGTTCTTTCCAGTGAGTAGACTTAAGGTTGCTGATTTTTTTCTCCGTGTATTTGAACTAATTTTGTCTTGCCCCTGTACAGATTGTATAAACAGCTCTTGAGGTCAAAATAAGTCCACTGTGTACTGTCTGCATCTAATTAGAAAGCATTGTATTGCTCGATAAGCAGAAAGTGCTGTTGGTAGTAGTTGTATGCTTGTTGTTGCAGAGCTATGAAAAATACTTCTAAACGCATTGTGGTGAATAATTAGGACTCTTGTAAAGTAAGTGAGATCACGACAGACTATTTTAAACATGCTTTTGGCCACCTTGAAATATGCATTTCACATACTTAAAATATTATCTGCATTTGGAGAAAAAAAACACACATTTTATAAACTGCATCTCTGTTCCCCATGCGGCGTTTACTTGTTGGAGCGCCCCCTGCTGTTAGCGATGGGAATGAACAATGAAAAACTAAGCAATTAAAGTCCTTATCCTTGTAAAGACTATGTGAATAAAGCCATGTTTTGTTCGCAGAATTAATTTGGTGCACGGCAACACTCAGGCCTCACAGCAAGAAGGTTACGGGTTCGATCCCCAGGTCGTCCGGGCCTTTCTGTGTGGAGTTTGCATGTTCTCCCCGTGTCTGGATGGGTTTCCTCCAGGCTCCGGTTTCCCCCATCAACTCAAAACATGCAGCACCTGAACTAACATCAAGGACCATGACGTCCTCCCTCCTGTGGGTTCACCACCCGCAGAGGGGTTCATAGGGGGTCAGGTGCTCTGAGAATTGGGCAACAAACTGCCGACTGCAACCCAGCCGGATTAAGAAGGAGAAGATGGATGGAATTAATTTGGTGAAGGTTTATGGGCTTAAAAACTGTGTAGAAGTCTGTGATGCAACAAAAGTGGCAAAATGTGAACAGAGCTTTTTTGTGTGCTTAGAGAATACAACTTTGGATGAACAGATTAATCAAACAAGCGTGAATGAAACAAAATACCAAATCCTAATCCAAGGAGTTTTTTGTGAGGGGACAACCTTATAGCATGGCTGAAAGATAAAAAGGTACTGGTAGATAAAGATCTACGCATCGAATAAATGTTGTGACAACGTGCTGGGTCCAAAAACAGAATTTGTGCAAAAGAAAAACAGATCTGCACTGCAGTTCTTCAAAAAGACACATCACAGAACTGCAGTGCGGATCTATTTTTTCTTTTGCACAATTTTTGAAGGATAAAAGGCTCCACATGGTTTGGTAATTGCACCAGGGACCTTGTTGCTGTGAGGTGAACCTGCGAACCTCAGCCTTACTATTCCACCTTGAACAAAAAAACATGTGGTGTAACTTCTTTAGCTAACAGTGTGCCCGTTGTTTCTAGGCCAATATAAATAGATTTTTTTACAAAGTGGGGTTAGTTCTTTCTAACTTCAGTCATGATACAACGTGCTCCTGAGTAGATCATTTACCCGATGAGGTTAAGCAACTGGGCATGATGCCTTGTCTAATCCGCTTCGGCCTCCTAAATCTATCCACAGCTAACTGAGTCTAACTGGATTAATGCTGGACAAGGTAAACACACCAGCAAACTTTAACTCCAAAACAATGCTAATCAGTGATGAGCAGAGGACAGAAATAGCCCTCCATCTCTGCTTGCGGAAAATACTCACCTAAGTATAAGACAGTGGATCAAAACAGAGCTGAACAATTTGGGAAAACATCCAAAGCTTTTCACATGGAGGAACCACACACCCATTCACACATGTACCCCAGTATATACAGACACTAGCGGGTGAATTAAGTGTTTTAATCAATGACACAAAGGTGGTTTTCATCATTGGAGCGAGAATCACTTTGGACCAATGATGTTTACATTGAGAGCGGGATTTGAACCTGCAACCTTCAGATCAGTGGACAACCGTTCAACTGAACTACTGTCGCCCCAAAACACATTTAGAAGAATTGACAAAAATAGTGATAGTGATAATAGTGAACTGAAAAACTAGAAAACAAAACTCACATTTCAGGTTTGTTCAGATCTAAAGCACAGGGTGAGCAGCTTTTATGCAGAATAAGGGGGGGATGTTGCTTTTTGAGGTACTTTGAAATTTACAGCCCAAATGCAGTGCTAAATACGCTTGGCTCCATTTGAATTACAATTTCTAGCTTTTCCCGTATTCTAATGTTGTATCCCTATCAAAAATATACCTGGAGTTAGTCTCGGCTCAGTTTTATGAATTCGTTAAATGTTCACTGTGTAGATTTTCTGGTGAGGAATCTAACACCTGCTTGTCTTCATGGCTGATGTTCCGTAGTATAAAACTGAAAGAAATTTGGTCAATTCTAGGTGTTTTATGCTCAAAAAACCAACAACAACAAAAAAAAAGCTTGCTCTTACTGTATGAGGAGGTTTAATGTCATACTGCTGAATATTCTTGACAAAGCAATAACATCTACATGGAGACAAGCAGGTAACAGCCTACCAAATTTTACATAGCAAAAAACTAAATCTAGCCAAGTTAAGATGACTTGAATTAAGAAAGTTCCTCCTGTGGGTTCACCACCTGCAGAGGGGTTCATAGGGGGTCAGGGGCTGTGAGGATTGGGCAGCAAACTGCCCCCATGACCCAGCCGGATTAAGCGGGAGAAGATGGACGGATGAATTAAGAAAGTTTTATCATGATTTGAGTAAATTTCACTTGATGAGTAGAATGGTCTGCCAGTGGAACAGGACTTTTTGTACTTAAAATATAAAAATACACCTTGATATATGTAAAATAAGAAAAACAACTTTTTGCATATAAAATAAGAAACAAAATTGAATGTTGCTTGGAATAAAAAAAAAAGTTGAATCCTCTCAAATAAAGTAAAATGTTCTTCATTTAAGTCATTTTAACTTGCCTAAATGTTTTTTCCAGTGTACATAAATCTTACTTTTAATGGAGACACCACGAGGCAAAGTTACAGGTCAGATCTGTGAAAAGGTGATCCAGCTCATGTTTTATTTTTGAAAATATATTATGAAATAAACACTAGATAGAATAGTTTAATGCTGTGGCAAAAATAAAACATCACCATGGAGATGAATATGTAAACCCTCTTCCTGAAAAGGCACTTTGTGCATCTTAAAATTACAATCCATAACACTACGTAAGAATGTAAGAGCTCATGTGTTTTGTACCTGCCCTTGAACCATGCAGCTGTTGACAGTTCGGACAGTTACATCACAGGATGAATTTCCTAGAAGTTTCCTCAAGTATGTTCAAGCTGTTTAATAGGTCACTCAAGTTCACCACGATTTGTCATAAAAAAAGACCAGTGGAGTGAGCAAACACAACGGCAACGTCATGTTTGGAAGGAAAATAGCGCCAAATAGAGCACTTTGCTCTCAGAATGCAGGATTATTAGTGGTTCCTAGAGTGTCTAAAAGTACAGTGGGGGGGAGAGCCTTCAGTTACCAAGCTCCTGTGTTATGGAATCAACTCCCTGTTGGTGTTAAACAGGCTCCACAGTCTCTTTATTTAAGACCAGGCTTAAAACCTTCCTCTTCGGAATAGCTTATGACCAGGTTACTTAGTTGATGTCACTAAGATAAGCTGCTGCAGGAGATAACAAGCTGGGGGAAGTGTGGCAACCTGAGCACTGTCCTCTGTTTCCTCCTATTTTCTCATCAGCATCACTCACTATGTTCTCATCTGTAGTTTGTTCATTGCTATTCACATGTTGTCCCCTGTCCCACTCCCCCTGTGGAGTGGAACTCTTTCAGACGCCTGATGGCAGCTGGACCCCTCTCCTCCTCCTCCCCGGCTCCTCCTCCTCCTCCCTGGCTCCTTCCCCACCTGGGTAGCTATGCTCATACTGAACTGGCCCACGGGCCTGGACATCTATAGCCTGTCCGTCCATGGGAGTGGATCTCTCCTTCACTGTAGTTCTCCCCGAGGTTTCTTCTTTTTCCCAGGACCCTGGGTTTTTTGGAGTTGTTCCTTGCTGAGAAGGAGGGTCTAAGGACAGGGGATGACTGGACCATGTTTCATTTGCTGCTTTACATGAATGTTGTTTATTCCTGTTTTGATATGTCTGTGTGTATGTTTTACTCATCCAAATCTTGGAACGTCCTTAGAGGCAACTGTTGTTGTGATTTTGGGCACTACAAAATAAATTGAATTGAATTGAATTGAAAATCCTCACAGAAAATTTGTAACATTTGGGTTAAAAACTATTAGAGTTGTTAAGTCCCTCCTGTGGCTCCACCTGCAGAGGGGTTCATCGGGGGGTCAGGTGCTGTGAGGATTGGGCAGCTGCCCCCGTGACCCAGCCGGATTAAGCGGGAGAAGATGGATGGATGGACTATTAGAGTTTTATTTAACTAAAAGCGAATGATAATTTTTTGAGTATTAAAAAAAAAAAACATTACTACAAAACAGACATGCAAACTCCAAATACAAGAAACAAAAAATTGAAACAAGGACGATTGAATTTGTTTACATGCATGCCCGAAAAGGAGTGGGAAGAAGAAAAAAACTCCACCCCTTCTCCAAAATTAGTCCTTTTTCACTTCCTGTTAGTCTTTTATTAGGACTTAACCAATCCAAGGTCTTATAGAAAAAAAAAAAAAAAACTATTGTTATAATGCTGTAACCTCGTCAAAAACAGACCTGGAGTTATGTTTTGTTTCACTCACAGTTGAAAATGCTCTGTTCCACTTTGAGATGTTGTGTAGTGGTAGTTTTCAAGTTTACAGCTTCCTTTAGACTAATTATTTGGACACAGCAACTCACACATCCTCAGCCTCCCCGGTAAAGTCTATGCCAGGGTGCTGGAGAGGAGAGTCCGGCCAATAGTCGAACCTCGGATCCAAGAGGAGCAGTGTGGTTTTCGGCCTGGTCGTGGAACACTGGACCAGCTCTACACCCTCCATCGGGTGCCCGAGGGTTCATGGGAGTTTGCCCAACCAGTCCACATGTGCTTTGTGGACCTGGAGAAGGCATTCGACCGTGTCCCTCGTGGTGCCCTGTGGGGGGTGCTCCTGGAGTATGGGGTCCGGGGCCCTTTGCTAAGGGCTGTCCGGTCCCTGTATGACCGGAGCAGGAGCTGTGTTCGCATTGCCGGCAGTAAGTCAGACCTGTTCCCGGTGCATGTTGGACTCCGCCAGGGCTGCCCTTTGTCACCGGTTCTGTTCATTGTATTTATGGAGAGAATTTCTAGGCACAGCCAGGGGCCGGAGGGGGTCCAGTTCAGGGGCCACAGGATCTCATTTCTGCTTTTTGCGGATGATGTTGTCCTGTTGGCTCCATCGAACCAGGACCTGCAGCACTGGGGCGGTTTGCAGCCAAGTGTGAAGCGGCTGGGATGAGAATCAGCTGCTCCAAATCCGAGGCCATGGTTCTCGACCGGATAAGTGGAAGAAGATGGATGGATGGAACTCACACATCACAGTATAATATAATAACAAAGAGTACAAAATATAAATTGTAATATCCATCCATCCATCCATCTTCTTCCGCTTATCCGGGGCCGGGTCGCGGGGGCAGCAGTCTAAGCAAGGGCTCCCAAGCTTCCTTCTCCCCAGCCACTTCCTCCAGCTCCTCTGGACGGACCCCGAGGTGTTCCCAGGCCGAGAGACATAGTCCCTCCAGTGTGTCCTGGGTCTTCCCCGGGGCCTCCTACCGGTGGGACATGCCCAGAACACCTCCCGAGGGAGGCGTCCAGGAGGCATCCGGACCAGATGCTCGAACCACCTCAGCTGGCTCCTCTCGACGTGGAGGAGCAGCGACTCTACTCCGAGCTCCTCCCGTGTGACAGAGCTCCTCACCCTATCTCTAAGGGAGCGCCCGGCCACTCTGCGGAGGAAACTCATTTCGGCCGCTTGTATCCGCGATCTCGTTCCTTTCGGTCATTACCCAGAGCTCATGACCATAGGTGAGGGGAGGAACGTAGATTGAGGTAAATCGAGAGCTTCGCCTTTCGGCTCAGCTCCTCTTCACCACAACGGTCCGATACAGCGACCGCATCACTGCCGACGCTGCACCGATCCGCCTGTCAATCTCACGCTCCATCCTCCCCTCACTCGTGAACAAGACCCCGAGATACTTGAACTCCTCCACTTGAGGCAGAGACTCCCCACCCACCCGGAGAGGGCAATCCACCTTTTTCCGGTCCAGAACCATGGCCTCGGATTTGGAACAGCTGATTCTCATCCCGGCCGCTTCACACTCGGCTGCAAACCGCCCCAGTGCTGCAGGTCCTGGTTCGATGGAGCCAACAGGACAACATCATCCGCAAAAAGCAGAGATGAGATCCTGTGGTCCCCGAACTGGACCCCCTCCGGCCCCTGACTGCGCCTAGAAATTCTGTCCATAAATACAATGAACAGAACCGGTGACAAAGGGCAGCCCTGGCGGAGTCCAACATGCACCGGGAACAAGTCTGACTTACTGCTGGCAATGCGAACACAGCTCCTGCTCCGGTCATACAGGGACCGGACAGCCCTTAGCAAAGGGCCCCGGACCCCATACTCCCGGAGCACCCCCCACAGGGCACCACGAGGGACACGGTCAAATGCCTTCTCCAGGTCCACAAAGCACATGTGGACTGGTTGGGCAAACTCCCATGAACCCTCGAGCACCCGATGGAGGGTGTAGAGCTGGTCCAGTGTTCCAAGACCAGGCCGAAAACCACACTGCTCCTCTTGGATCCGAGGTTCGACTATCGGCCGGACTCTCCTCTCCAGTACCCTGGCATAGACTTTACAGGGGAGGCTGAGGAGTGTGATTGTAATAATAAATTCTAAATAAATAAGTAGCAAAATAGCAAGAGACTGGTGTTAAATAAGACATAATTATATAAATGTATACGCACAAGTCAAAATAAAATAGAAAAATAAGTAATAAAAAATCAAGCAATAAAAAATCTAAACTTTTTTTTTTTACCTTTTTGTTCAATTCCACAGCTGTTTTACACAATTTAGACTTGTACAGAACTGAATAACTTTTATGATTTAAAATATAACTCATTTCTGTCACATGGCTAGAATTATTCTCAGTTCCAAATGCGTAGATATGTTTCTAAAAAAAAAACCTCTAAGTTTCCATATGGCATTAGTCACCATCTGCCCCCGTTTCCAGGTTATCTGTTTATTGTACTTATGTAATTTTATTGTGTCTTTGAATGTACCCAGTGTGAGGCGGCCAGAACATCGTCTACAGTAAGAACATTAAAACATGTTCACGTGCTTTTCTCAGAATGAGGTAATACTGGGTTCATCTGAGGTGAGTCTTTCTATCAACAGGGAAATAAAAGAGTGCGTGTTCCACTTGTATCGCTGCCAGCAGGTCAGGCCCAGAACATGCCGCGATACGCCCAACGACAGGAACCTTCACTACTCACACAACCAAAAGGACTATGTCAGTGATGGAAAGTCACATTCTGGAACATTTGTTCCACTCAGGGATGTATTTGTCCAGCTCTCTGACTTCAGTGGGGGTTTTTCAGTAGACCTCATTGCATAATGTCTAACTTCATTATCTGAGTGGTTTCTAACACTTTATAGACTTTTCAGAATCTTGTTTTACAGAACTAGAAAGTGTCCCCTGGATAAACCAGGATGAGACTGGAAATAAATCAGGACTAGACCAGGACTAAACTAGGACTAAAATAGAACTAAACCAGGACAGATCTGGGATTATTATTGACCAGTTATTCGTGAACTAAACCAGGACTAGTCCTGTCAGTGATTCATGGATTAACCAGGACTAAACCAGGACTAAACCAGGACAGATCCAGGAGTATTAACCAGTTAATCTTGGACTAAACCAGGATTTAACTAAACCAGGACTAGACCTGTCAGTGATTCATGGATTAACCGGTACTAAACCCGGTCTAAACCAGGACCAATCCAGGATTATTATTAACCAATTATTCATGGACTAAACCAGGATTTAACTAAACCAGGAAGGACTAGATTTGTCAGTGATTCATGGATTAACCAGGACTAAACCAGGACTAACCCGGGACCAGAGCTAAACCAGCTAAACTGTTTTCTAGAATTTGTGGATCTTGTTTTACATAGAAAAGAAAACAACAAAGTCTGAAGGAAGTGGTTTATTTTACATCTGTTTGTGTAGTGAAAGTGATGTTGTAAAAAAATAATCAGATCAATATCACATGTAAAGCCACGGTATGCAACTTTTAGCCAAAACTTCAAACATTCAAACTTCAAACTTTGGTTGTTTTTATTGTACTGGAAACATGTGTCCTTTCTGTGAGCGGGTTTGAGCGGACAGTTCCTTCAACGTTCAGTGTGAACACAGAAGAGTCTGGAACACTGCTCTCCTTTTTATGTACAAGGAGCCATGTTGTTCAAGATGGACAGGTGATGCCTCTCCACAAACCTGACTCTTATTCGGCCTGCTTGTTTCCATGGAAATATTGTTCCTTTGGCAATAATATTCCACAGTGTAATTTATAATGTCTCCATGCAGAATGTAAGTAGGGCTTTAACTTTTTATTTCCATGCCAGTGACGTGGTTCCCCAGAAAGTCTCTGCAGATCTGTGTCTTTACAGGTGCTCTATACAACTGCTTGGTCTTGAATTTTCCACAGTACAGCATTAAAGGGGAACTCAGGCACATTTGAAGCTAAAGTCCGTTGCTAGAGGTGGTGGAATTCTGTCAGAAGCCAAAAATGGCACAGATCAGTGTTTCCTCGGTGGAGATCTCACTGTGGCAGTGAGTCTGCCAAAACAAGAAACTAGTGTAGTGATGGGGGCAAGTTCTGAACTTCCATGTAAAACGACAATTTGCTTCAGACTGAAGAAGCTTAACTCCACTTTAACCCATCTGACAACAGCCACGAGTCTAACAAACAAATCGCTCTGCCTGGTTCACTCATTAGTGTCTGGAAACGTTAGAAAACAACTTTATAAGCAGCCTTAGCATTACATTTGTTGATTTCCCACTGCACAGGCCAAAGCCCAAAAGACTCGCTTGTCGACTCCAGCGGCGGCAAGAGGCTCGAGCCTCCAGAAGCAACAAGTGAAGATCGACTACTGACAGTGAAGAAGAAGAGAAACTGAAAGAAAAAGTTGAAAGTTGTTGAAAGAAAAAGGTTCAGGAATGTTTTTGTTGGTTTTTTTTTAAATATAATTCACTCGCAAATAAATAGGATTCGAAATGACAGTGGCAATGGAGTCTTTTGGGCTTTCACATGCACAGTGGGAAATCAACAAAGGTAAGGCTAAAGCTGCTTATAAAGTTGTTTTATAACATTTCCAGACACTAATGAGTGAAGCAGGCAGAGCATTTTGTTTGTTAGACTCGTGGGTGTTGTCAGATGTTTTAGAAAGTGGCATTCAGACTCTTCTGTGCAAATTAGTGTTTTATGTGGAAGTTCAGAACTTGCCCCCATCACTACACTAGTTTCTTGTTTTGGCAGACTCACTGCCACAGTGAGATCTCCACCGAGGAAACACTGATCTGTGCCATTTTTGGCTTCTGACAGAATTCCACCACCTCTAGCAACGGAATTTAGCTTCAAATGTGCCTGAGTTCCCCTTTAACTTCTCTCTCTGGCACTTATTCTCTTACAGGTGTTTTTCTCCATAATGGGACAGACACAATCATACTAATAATAATAATAATAAATTTTATTTATAATGCACTTTACATTTGACAGCAAATCTCAAAGAGCTACAGTGCAAAAAAGAGACTTTAAAAACAAAGACAATAAAAATCAATATAAAAGCAATAAAACAATAGCAGGTATTAGCTGTAGGCCAGGGTAAAAAGGAGGTCTTTAGTCCTTTTTTAAAAGCATCCACCGTCTGTGGAGCCCTAAGGTGGTCTGGGAGGGGGTGCTCCACCCGTCCTGTCGCCCATGGTCTTGAGCCGTGTCCTGGGCAGGACCAGACGGTGCTGTTGGCCTGACCGGGTCTTAGTGGAGGTGTGAGCAGTTCAGTGAGGTAAGTGGGGGCAAAGAGCTGTACTGTGAGCAAAGAGCCTTTCCTTGCGGTAGGTTTGCCACCTGCTTGTTACCATGAGATGTTTTTGCATTGCCTGGAATGTTCCACACTATAGTATTAAGCATATCTTTTTGTATTGATTTAAATACATATGTTTTACTATGAAAAACATACATTCTTACTGTGGATGGGCTCCCCACTCCACAGAACTTACCTATAACTTGGCCTTGTCATGTCACCATACTGTGGAACACTGTTGGCAAAAATAATTCATCTCCATGGTGACCAGCATGTGGAAAAGTTACACAGTGTACTTTAATGAGGGATGCGCCGATACCAATACCGGTTTCAAATATCAGAGGTGATAAAAGTGTCTAGATCAGGTATCAGTTCCTTGATCAGTTAAGTGAATATCCTGATCTTTATTTGAATGTAATAAGAATATTTACAGGCAGATTTTGACCTAGAATCTTTCAGAATGTTTGAACCATGTAAAGCTGCTCAGTAGTTTGAAGGATAAATAACAGCTGCATAACACAACTGGTTCAATTTTATAACAAGTGATGTGTTTTTAAAGGAAATAAGAATCACTTTCCATCCCGACACTGGCCTGGCAGAATATTGGATAATGGTCGATACATAAAGTTCAAATAATCAACGTCAAATATCGTTATTGAGACTGAGAAAGCTGGATTGGCACATCCCAAGTAAAGTTAGTTTGTGAAGTATTATTATTATTATTCAAAATCAAATCATTATATCAGGTGGATATTTTTGGAGAGTGGCACTTCGCCCAGAAATATCAAGTCAAACATTAGACAAACTGGTTGTGTTACTAGACGGAAATATTGTGTGTTCTCGCGGGGTGTGGGACAGGGATTTGCATATTTAATTCTATTACTAACTTTGCATCTGGTATTTTCAGTTCATGGAAAAGGCAAAAACAGTCCCACCACAACAGCAATGGGAGAGTCATGTTTTCTCTGGAAGACTAATGAATTTGTACAAAGTAAACAACAGCAATGGGCTCATTTTGCACTGCTGAAGGTGGTTTGATATTATTGTCATGTGCAATAACTTATATTTAATCTAACTGCCTAAGATTTAACCAAGATTTAACCAAGATTTAACCAGGACTAGACCAGGACTAGACCAGGACTAGACCAGGACTAGGCTAGAGCTAGACAAGGACTAAACCAAGATTAATTCAGTTATTCATGGACCAAACCAGGACCAGATCTATCAGTGACTCAGAGATTCACAGGACCAAACCAGGACCAGGGCTTAACCAGAACTATACCAGGACGAAATCAGGACTAAACCAGGAATAAACAAGAAATAACCCAGGACTAGACTAGGACTAGACCTAGAGTTAACTTATCTGTGATTCATAGAACAGAACTAGACCAGGACTAAACCTAGACTAAACCATGACTAAAGTAAGTAAGTAAGTGTTTATTTATATAGCACTTTTCAGAGACATTATTTACAGAGCATCTTCGTTCACTCCAGACCCGGTGGTGTAAACTACTGTTGTAGCCACAGCTGCCCTGGGACAGACTGACAGAGATAATCAGCACCAACGGTCCCTACAACCACCATCAACACTCACACCACTTTCACAGCTACACTGCATGTTTTTGGTTGATGGGGGAAACCAGAGCCCGGAGGAAACCCATACAGACATAGGGAGAACATGCAAACTCCACACAGAAAGGCCTGGGCGACCTGGGGATCGAACCCGCAACCTTCTTGCTGTGAGGCATGAGTGCTGTTAAGCAGTTATTCATAGACTAAAGCAAGACTGAACTAAACCAGGTTAGTCTTACTTTAGTTCATGAATAACTGCTTTAATAATGGTTTAGTCCAGGTTTAGTCTAGGCTAAACCAGGACTAGACCAAGACTAAACCAGGACTAGACAAAGACTAAACCAGGACTTGACCAAGACTAGACCAGGACTAGACAAAGACTAGACCAGGACTAGACAAAGACTAGACCAGGACTAGACAAAGACTAGACCAGGACTAGACAAAGACTAGACCAGGACTTGACCAGAAATAAACCAGCACTAAACCTAACCATGATTCATGGACTAAAACAAGACTAAACCAGAACTAACTCAGGGATATGTGGAGATTCTTCACACCAGGAAAGTCCCATAGTTCACTTGCTTTGTGCCGGACCAAATTTTTATTTTTATTTTGGTGCGGTTCACATTTACATTGTACATTTTTGTAAGTGGACAAAACTCTGTAAACAAAACCACGTGAGCTGAGATGGTGCAGCCACTGGACAGAAGTGAGCAGCATCGATTAAAGCACAAAGTCAGTGTGAGGAGTGTTTTTGTTATCGTCATAGCGAAATGGACGTTTTCACAAATGTTTGAGCAGCAACAGCGTTTGATGCAACATCAAGTTATAAAATCATAGAAGTCATTTCTCAGCGACGAAGACAAAGGGCAAGACGGCTACAGAGGAGAGAGAGCGCTCATGTGCTGCGACAGGTGCTTCACGCAAGATGGAACAGGTATGAAGTTTTATTAGGACATATTAGGACATATTAGGACATATTAGGATATATTAGGACATATTAGGACATATTAGGATATATTAGGACATATTAGGACATATTAGGACATATTAGGACATATTAGGATATATTAGGACATATTAGGACATATTAGGACATATTAGGATATATTAGGATATATTAGGACATATTAGGATATATTAGGACATATTAGGACATATTAGGACATATTAGGACATATTAGGATATATTAGGACATATTAGGATATATTAGGACATATTAGGACATATTAGGACATATTAGGATATATTAGGACATATTAGGACATATTAGGACATATTAGGACATATTAGGATATATTAGGACATATTAGGACATATTAGGATATATTAGGACATATTAGGATATATTAGGATATATTAGGACATATTAGGATATATTAGGACATATTAGGACATATTAGGACATATTAGGACATATTAGGACATATTAGGATATATTAGGACATATTAGGACATATTAGGACATATTAGGATATATTAGGACATATTAGGATATATTAGGACATATTAGGATATATTAGGACATATTAGGACATATTAGGATATATTAGGACATATTAGGACATATTAGGACATATTAGGATATATTAGGACATATTAGGACATATTAGGACATATTAGGACATATTAGGATATATTAGGACATATTAGGACATATTAGGACATATTAGGACATATTAGGATATATTAGGACATATTAGGACATATTAGGACATATTAGGATATATTAGGACATATTAGGATATATTAGGACATATTAGGATATATTAGGACATATTAGGACATATTAGGACATATTAGGATATATTAGGACATATTAGGATATATTAGGACATATTAGGACATATTAGGACATATTAGGACATATTAGGATATATTAGGACATATTAGGACATATTAGGACATATTAGGACATATTAGGATATATTAGGACATATTAGGATATATTAGGACATATTAGGACATATTAGGACATATTAGGACATACTGCTCGGTGTCTTCACTCTGACCCATTCTCTGATCTCGGGCAAACCTCTGTTTCCCATATTGCTCCACATCTGATCGGAGCTCATCAGGTACAAAAAAACAACTGTTGGATCGGGTCCGGGACAATCCCAGACTGTGGAACATTCTTGGCAGAGCAGAGAGTTTTCTTATAATAAAATCTGTTTTTAGATAATACCCTCCCACCCACACACATCCGGTGCTTTTTCTATATCTTATCTTTTTTAACGGTAACAGTGACTCAGTGCTCACCCTAAATGACCTTTACTCACGATCTTTCCAGTACATTCTGACAAGTGGTGGAAGTGTCTTGCCCAAGGACACAACAACAATTTGAACTAGTTCCAGCAGGAGATTTCACACATTCTCTTCCACCTCTTGTACAAATCTATAAGAGTCTATACCTGAAGGAGACGAACATAACTGACACACTGAAACATATTTCTCACATGTGTCAGACTCCCTAGAGGGCGCTGTTTATGTGAACCCTTTATGCACTAATTAAATGTAAAGGAATGTTTCCCATGACGGATCAGGAGCAGAACACTCACCTGTCCGGATCAGGCAGGAGCAGAACACTCACCTGTCCGGATCAGGCAGGAGCAGAACACTCACCTGTCCGGATGAGGCGGGAGCAGAACACTCACCTGTCCGGATCAGGCAGCAGCAGAACACTCACCTGTCCGGATCAGGCAGCAGCAGAACACTCACCTGTCCGGATCAGGCAGCAGCAGAACACTCACCTGTCCGGATCAGGCAGCAGCAGAACACTCACCTGTCCCTGGTTTAACCCCTGAGTCAGATCCTTCAGGTCTCTGATCTAATGAGTCTGAACATCAGGAAGAGATGAGCTCAGGTCAGGACTGGAACAAAGACTGAGTCACAGCTCATGAGAGAAAGAGAGAGAGAGGGAGGAGGGAGGGAGAGATAAAGAGAGAGAGGGGGAGAGATAAAGAGAGAGAGAGGGGGAGGAAGGAAATTAAGGGAGAGGAATGGAGAGAGAGGGGGAGAGATAGATAAAGAGAAAGGGAGGGAGAGATAGATAAAGAGAGAGAGGGGGAGAGATAGATAAAGAGAGAGAGGGGAGAGATAGATAAAGAGAGAGAGGGGGAGAGATAGATAAAGAGAAAGAGGGGAGAGATAGATAAAAAGAGAGAGGGAGGGAGAGGAAGGAAATGAAGAGAGGGGAATGGAGAGAGAGGGGGGAGAGATGGATAAATTGAGAGAGGGGGAGAGATAGATAAAGAGAGAGAGGGGGGAGAGATAGATAAAGAGAGAGAGGGGGGAGAGATAGATAAAAAGAGAGGGGGGAGAGATAGATAAAGAGAGAGGGGGAGGAAGGAAATGAAGAGAGGGGAATGGAGAGAGAGGGGGGAGAGATGGATAAAGAGAGAGAGGGGGGAGAGATAGATAAAGAGAGAGGGGGGAGAGATAGATAAAGAGAGAGGGGGGAGGAAGGAAATGAAGAGAGGGGAATGGAGAGAGAGGGGGAGAGATGGATAAAGAGAGAGAGGGGGAGAGATAGATAAAGAGAGAGAGGGGTAGAAATAGATAAAGAGAGAGAGGGGGAGAGATAGATAAAGAGAGAGAGGGGAGAGATAGATAGAGAGAGAGAGGGGAGAGATAGATAAAGAGAAAGAGGGGAGAGATAGATAAAAAGAGAGAGGGAGGGAGAGGAAGGAAATGAAGAGAGGGAATGGAGAGAGAGGGGAGAGATAGATAAAGAGAGAGAGAGGGGGAGAGATAGATAAAGAGAGAGAGGGGGAGAGATAGATAAAGAAAGAGAGGGGTGAGAGATAGATAAAGAGAGAGAGGGGGGGAGATAGATAAAGAGAGAGAGGGGGAGAGATAGATAAAGAGAGAGAGGGGTGAGAGATAGATAAAGAGAGAGAGGTGAGAGATAGATAAAGAGAGAGAGGGGGAGAGATAGATAAAAAGAGAGAGGGAGAGATAGATAAAGAGAGAGAGGGGGAGAGATAGATAAAAAGAGAGAGGGGGAGAGATAGATAAAGAGAGAGAGGGGGGAGATAGATAAAAAGAGAGACGGAGGGAGAGGAAGGAAATGAAGAGAGGGGAATGGAGAGAGAGGGGGAGAGATAGATAAAGAGAGAGGGGGGAGAGATAGATAAAGAGAGAGAGGGGGAGAGAGAGAGAGAGAAAGGGACAGAGGGCAGAGAGTGGAGGAGAGAATGAGAGAGGGGAGGGAGAGAGAGAGAGAGAGAAAGGGACAGAGGGCAGA
Organism: Odontamblyopus rebecca; assembly: GCA_030686955.1. NCBI lineage: Eukaryota > Metazoa > Chordata > Actinopteri > Gobiiformes > Gobiidae > Odontamblyopus > Odontamblyopus rebecca. The sequence continues at coordinate 34,586,820 of CM060673.1, forward strand.
GATTGGAGGAGAGAATGAGAGAGGGGCGAGAGAGAGAGAGAAAGGGACAGAGGGCAGAGATTGGAGGAGAGAATGAGAGAGGGGCGAGAGAGAGAGAGAGAAAGGGACAGAGGGCAGAGAGTGGAGGAGAGAAAGAGAGAGGGGCGGAGAGAGAGAGAGAGAGAAAGGGACAGAGGGCAGAGAGTGGAGGAGAGAATGAGAGAGGGGAGGGAGAGAGAGAGAGAGAGAAAGGGACAGAGGGCAGAGAGTGGAGGACAGAAGGAGGGAGGGGAGGGAGAGAGAGAGAGAAAGGGACAGAGGGCAGAGAGTGGAGGAGAGAATGAGAGAGGGGCGAGAGAGAGAGAGAGAAAGGGACAGAGGGCAGAGAGTGGAGGAGAGAATGAGAGAGGGGAGGGAGAGAGAGAGAGAGAGAAAGGGACAGAGGGCAGAGAGTGGAGGAGAGAATGAGAGAGGGGCGAGAGAGAGAGAGAGAAAGGGACAGAGGGCAGAGAGTGGAGGAGAGAATGAGAGAGGGGCGGAGAGAGAAAGAGAGAGAGAAAGGGACAGAGGGCAGAGTGTGGAGGAGAGAATGAGAGAGGGGCAAGAGAGAGAGAGAGAAAGAAAGGGACAGAGGGCAGAGAGTGGAGGAGAGAATGAGAGAGGGGCGAGAGAGAGAGAGAGAGAGAGAAAGGGACAGAGGGCAGAGAGTGGAGGAGAGAATGAGAGAGGGGTGAGAGAGAGAGAGAGAGAGAGAGAAAGGGACAGAGGGCAGAGAGTGGAGGAGAGAATGAGAGAGGGGTAGAGAGAGAGAGAGAGAGAAAGGGACAGAGGGCAGAGAGTGGAGGAGAGAATGAGAGAGGGGAGGGAGAGAGAGAGAGAGAGAAAGGGACAGAGGGCAGAGAGTGGAGGAGAGAATGAGAGAGGGGCGAGAGAGAGAGAGAAAGGGACAGAGGGCAGAGAGTGGAGGAGAGAATGAGAGAGGGGCGAGAGAGAGAGAGAGAGAAAGGGACAGAGGGCAGAGAGTGGAGGAGAGAATGAGAGAGGGGCGAGAGAGAGAGAGAGAAAGGGACAGAGGGCAGAGAGTGGAGGAGAGAATGAGAGAGGGGTGAGAGAGAGAGAGAGAGAGAAAGGGACAGAGGGCAGAGAGTGGAGGAGAGAATGAGAGAGGAGAGAGAGAGAGAGAAAGGGACAGAGGGCAGAGAGTGGAGGAGAGAATGAGAGAGGGGAGAGAGAGAGAGAGAGAGAAAGGGACAGAGGTCAGAGAGTGGAGGAGAGAATGAGAGAGGGGTGAGAGAGAGAGAGAGAGAGAAAGGGACAGAGGGCAGAGAGTGGAGGAGAGAATGAGAGAAGGGAGGGAGAGAGAGAGAGAAAGGGACAGAGGGCAGAGAGTGGAGGAGAGAATGAGAGAGGGGCGAGAGAGAGAGAGAGAGAAAGGGACAGAGGGCAGAGAGTGGAGGAGAGAATGAGAGAGGGGAGGGAGAGAGAGAGAGAGAAAGGGACAGAGGGCAGAGAGTGGAGGAGAGAATGAGAGAGGGGAGAGAGAGAGAGAGAGAAAGGGACAGAGGGCAGAGAGTGGAGGAGAGAATGAGAGAGGGGAGAGAGAGAGAGAGAGAAAGGGACAGAGGGCAGAGAGTGGAGGAGAGAGAATGAGAGAGGGGACAGAGAGAAAGAGAGAGAGAAAGGGACAGAGGGCAGAGAGTGGAGGAGAGAATGAGAGAGGGGAGAGAGAGAGAGAGAGAGAAAGGGACAGAGGGCAGAGAGTGGAGGAGAGAATGAGAGAGGGGAGAGAGAGAGAGAGAGAAAGGGACAGAGGGCAGAGAGTGGAGGAGAGAATGAGAGAGGGGCGAGAGAGAGAGAGAGAGAGAGAAAGGGACAGAGGGCAGAGAGTGGAGGAGAGAATGAGAGAGGGGAGGGAGAGAGAGAGAGAGAGAAAGGGACAGAGGGCAGAGAGTGGAGGAGAGAATGAGAGAGGGGACAGAGAGAGAGAGAGAGAAAGGGACAGAGGGCAGAGAGTGGAGGAGAGAATGAGAGAGGGGCGAGAGAGAGAGAGAGAGAGAGAAAGAGACAGCGGGCAGAGTGTGGAGGAGAGAATGAGAGAGGGGCGAGAGAGAGAGAGAGAGAAAGAGACAGAGGGCAGAGAGTGGAGGAGAGAATGAGAGAGGGGAGAGAGAGAGAGAGAGAAAGGGACAGAGGGCAGAGAGTGGAGGAGAGAATGAGAGAGGGGCGAGAGAGAGAGAGAGAAAGAGACAGAGGGCAGAGAGTGGAGGAGAGAATGAGAGAAGGGAGGGAGAGAGAGAGAGAAAGGGACAGAGGGCAGAGAGTGGAGGAGAGAATGAGAGAGGGGTGAGAGAGAGAGAGAGAAAGGGACAGAGGGCAGAGAGTGGAGGAGAGAATGAGAGAGGGGAGAGAGAGAGAGAGAGAAAGGGACAGAGGGCAGAGAGTGGAGGAGAGAATGAGAGAGGGGCGAGAGAGAGAGAGAGAAAGGGACAGAGGGCAGAGAGTGGAGGAGAGAATGAGAGAGGGGAGAGAGAGAGAGAGAGAGAGAGAGAAAGGGACAGAGGGCAGAGAGTGGAGGAGAGAATGAGAGAGGGGAGGGAGAGAGAGAGAAAGGGACAGAGGGCAGAGAGTGGAGGAGAGAATGAGAGAGGGGTGGGAGAGAGAGAGAGAGAGAGAGAAAAGGACAGAGGGCAGAGAGTGGAGGAGAGAATGAGAGAGGGGCGAGAGAGAGAAATGGACAGAGGGCAGAGTGTGGAGGAGAGAATGAGAGAGGGGACAGAGAGAGAGAGAGAGAAAGGGACAGAGGTCAGAGAGTGGAGGAGAGAATGAGAGAGGGGGGGAGAGAGAGAGAGAGAGAAAAGGACAGAGGGCAGAGAGTGGAGGAGAGAATGAGAGAGGGGCGAGAGAGAGAAATGGACAGAGGGCAGAGTGTGGAGGAGAGAATGAGAGAGCGGAGGGAGAGAGAGAGAGAGAAAGCGACAGAGGGCAGAGAGTGGAGGAGAGAATGAGAGAGGGGACAGAGAGAGAGAGAGAGAAAGGGACAGAGGGCAGAGAGTGGAGGAGAGAATGAGAGAGGGGAGAGAGAGAGAGAGAGAAAGGGACAGAGGGCAGAGAGTGGAGGAGAGAATGAGAGAGGGGCGAGAGAGAGAGAGAGAAAGAGACAGAGGGCAGAGTGTGGAGGAGAGAATGAGAGAGGGGAGGGAGAGAGAGAGAGAGAAAGCGACAGAGGGCAGAGAGTGGAGGAGAGAATGATAGAGGGGAGGGAGAGAGAGAGAGAGAGAGAGAGAAAGAGACAGAGGGCAGAGAGTGGAGGAGAGAATGAGAGAGGGGAGGGAGAGAGAGAGAAAGGGACAGAGGGCAGAGAGTGGAGGAGAGAATGAGAGAGGGGGGGGAGAGAGAGAGAGAGAGAGAGAAAGGGACAGAGGGCAGAGAGTGGAGGAGAGAATGAGAGAGGGGCGAGAGAGAGAGAGAAAGGGACAGAGGGCAGAGAGTGGAGGAGAGAATGAGAGAGGGGGGAGAGAGAGAGAGAGAGAGAGAAAAGGACAGAGGGCAGAGAGTGGAGGAGAGAATGAGAGAGGGGCGAGAGAGAGAGAGAAAGGGACAGAGGGCAGAGTGTGGAGGAGAGAATGAGAGAGGGGCGAGAGAGAGAGAGAAAGGGACAGAGGTCAGAGAGTGGAGGAGAGAATGAGAGAGGGGCGAGAGAGAGAGAGAGAGAGAGAAAGAGACAGCGGGCAGAGTGTGGAGGAGAGAATGAGAGAGGGGCGAGAGAGAGAAATGGACAGAGGGCAGAGTGTGGAGGAGAGAATGAGAGAGGGGAGGGAGAGAGAGAGAGAGAGAAAGCGACAGAGGGCAGAGAGTGGAGGAGAGAATGAGAGAGGGGACGGAGAGAGAGAGAGAGAGAAAGGGACAGAGGGCAGAGAGTGGAGGAG